>CAEGAD010063146.1:0-16585 GCA_903067055.1 Poeciliopsis paucimaculata
TATATATATATATATATATATATATTTGTCTTGACAAAAAAAATGTTCTCATTTAATGACTTTTTGGCCAGTTGAAAACAGACCTCATGCCTTCATTGAATAAACAGTGTGTTTAAGTTTCAGGACCTATTTTCGACTATTTTCTAAATAATTTAGCTCCACTGGCTGCCTGAGAGGGCTGCTGTCAGCACTGCAGAGCCACTTTGAAGCTTCTTATCAACACATGCAGCCTCACCATCAGAATGATGGAGTGGTGGGGAGAGGAAGCCTCGTGATGGGGGAGATAGGGAATGATTTGTGAGACAGGCGAAGGGAGAGGAAGAGAGGGAGCGAGGCGGCAGTGCAGAAACACTGAACAAAGTTCGACATGTTTATTCATTCTGGTCGGTGTGTGCGTTTCTGCTCCTGACTGAGAACGAAGGGAGATAATGAGGTAATGGTGCTCAGCGAAGTGTGACGGAGAGACGGCGGATATGAAGCGGGAGACAAACGACGGAGGACAAAAGCAGCTAATTGAGAGTTGCCATTTAGAGATGTAGAGCCATCAGTGGTAAGATGCGTGTGTGCGTGTGTGTATTCAGACATCTTCCTGGAGAGCATAAAACAGTATGAGTCACACTTACTGTCAGAAAACAACATGAACGGCATCTACTGTAGCTCCAGTGAAATATTTACAGACCGGTGTACTGTAAAGCTTCATTTAAAAACCATTTAGCACATTCAGCAGTTTTAGAGACAATCTTATGTGTAATGCAGCTCTTTCAATGTTCACGACACTGTGATACAAGGGTGTTATTTTTACTTTACTAAAGCAAATAAATGACACACACACACAAAGCAAAAATGTTCTTTAAGGCAGACATACTGAAAAACAATTTCACATTGTTTTTGTTTTCTTTCTTTTGATGCTTGGTTTTATATTCTCTGAACTCATCAATACTACCTGAATGTGAGACACTTACCACTGGAATGACAGATACACTCAAAAAACATTTGAGCTCCAGGAAGAACAGTTTGTTTTGTTGACAATTTGGTGCTCATGCATTGAAAACATGCTCTCAAAAGCGGAAAATCTTTTAAGGGTGTTGATATTGAATAGTTAAGCCATGACAATATCAATTCAATGACTATTCAAAACCAAATACCATGTTTGAGGCTGCGGCAAACAGACAAAAATTTTCATTGTATTGAGCAGAGTGTGTTATTTCCAGGCACAATGCTCCTGGTACCCAACGTCTCTCCATGGTCGCAGGTCCTTTATGTTGCATTAAGTTGCATCAAATTTCTGCATTTTCTAAGGATTTTTTACTGCTATCCACTTCACTGACACATTTAAATTTTTAGCGGAGTCTCAGTTTTATGCTCAGTCATGATTGCTGATGTGAATTTTTAATAAAGAACTTATTAATAACAAAATAGAACTGGTTCATTTTGCAAATGAGCAGAAATAAAATTGAACAACACTTAAATACCACCAAAATCTGAATACAAAAACTACAACAAAAACATTATGAATTAACCTTGTTCCTATAATATAAAACATTGTTGTTTTAATCAGATTGACTAAATCTGATTATGGCAAGACCAGAGGGGTGAAGGAGAGTGCAGGCAAGCTGCTGAAAAATACAGTGATTTTTTTTTTTTTTTTTTTTTTTTTTTGGATGAAAGAGAAAAGCTCCAGTGCAGTCATGTTATCAGAAGGCAGGGTTGGCAGATTGCTGATTTCCACAGCCAGCTCTGTTCCATCAATGTCAAATTCATGTCCAGTACTCAGTGTGCAGTCTGTCACACTGGCTGTGCAATTCCCCACCATTCAGTTTTTGGAAGCTGAGTAGTTCTCCAAACTCGCATTGCCTGGTTTAGAAATACCACACTGAGTATTAAAGTAATTATTTAGATTATAAAATTCAGTAATTTGCTTTGTCACCTAATGAAGCCAATTATGCATAGAAGAAAATACAGATCCTAGTGACATTTAGAAGGTCTTTTCCCTCTCACAAAGCAGATATTTGTAGACTTCATAAAAAAAATTAAAAAAACATGCAGTTCTGTTGGTTAATGTACAACCAAATGGTTGCAAACACTAATCTTTGTCAATCAGTGAGTATTTTCTATGAAAATATAGCCCATTTCTCCACTAGGTGACATGAACATATGGAATTTTACTTTCTGTTTTTTGTCATACATCTAAATTTGAAAGTATAAATCTTGTGAACCAGCACATGAAAAGCTGGTGTGTTTACATACCAACATTATCAGCTAAGTGGGCTAGCTAATATATTATCTAAAGTATACATACATTTACAGGATTGATGGTTTTCCACATCACATCATAATGAGCCACAGGCAGCAGATGTCTGTTATTCAATCATCTCTGTCTTCATACAATATACGACATTTAAATTAGAGGTAATGACACTGAAAACTAATGTAGCTTTCAAGTCAAATGTAAACTCTTGACTGAAATTAAAACAGCTGAAATGTCCACATCTTTTACTGTGTCTTTATACAATTGGAGATACAGTTCATAAATTGAGAACAAATTCAGGTTAGCGCAACAAAAAAATGAAACAGATTGAAACACTTGTTCCTAAACTGTTTGGCCTCACTCAAAAAGTCAATACCTCCACGTTATCAGATGCACCTTTTTCTTTATTTATTTTTGCTAATGTTTGAGCTCACATCATATCAGGGGTCCTGTAAGTCAACTCCAAGGCAAATGAATGGATTAGTTGCCAATAGTGTGTCAAGTAGGATTGCCTCTCATATCAGGCTTTTCCTTTTTATTTGTTTTCTCTTGATGTTTTCTGTATGACCTGATAGGTTATTCTTATCAAGATGAACTAAAGGTTTTCAATGACTTGAAAAGACAAATATTTTTGAAAAACATCCAAAAAAATGTATGAAAATGCTTGAATTCATCCACGTGTCCAAAACTGAGTCAAGTGAACAACGACCTTGGACTCAGGGGAAAATTAAGAGAGCAATGGAGTTCTCAAGGACGAGGGGATAGTTTGGGAGAATAAATGAGTGGCTCTGGTTATTGGTGATGTGCCAGAGTCTGGGGATTAATTCACTGCATACGATGTTGGATCCAAGACTAATTGAATTTTGGTGAAATGCCTCAGGCTAACTGCGGCCAGAGGGAGTTCTCATGAACACCTATTTCAGTGAATTCAAATACATTAAAGAATTCTGTCAAATTTTTCAAGTTGAGACCCAAATGTAATTAAAATGTGAATTTTGCATAAAATTTAAGGTCAACTGTCCAGTAAACTCTATATCCCAGGACCAGCTTTCCTACAACAATCAAACTCTACTGTGCTATAAGGGAGGACTTTGCAGAGTTAGAATGTCTGGTGACTTGTTCATAAGGATGATAAGCAGAATGACGGCCCAGTTATTAGCAGCTAAAATTATTACTGGGTGGAATTGAGAGTTTCGATGCTGGCCCTCTGAATCGAAAGAAGTCAGCAGAAGTGATTCAGGCGCTTGATGATGACTTCCATTTGTGTATTTTTATCTTCTGGCTTTGAAACAGCCAAAGATCCCCCAAGATCAGCTGGAGAGAAAATAGTGGAAAACAATGGATGGATAGATGGATGGATGGATAATGTGATGTCCTTTGGGTCATTCCAAAATCTTTTCAAAGCTCTGAAGTGACCTCAGCATCCTCATCCCTCCTCTGTCCTCTCTGGCACGTTTTAATAAAGACTAATGTGTTTGCCGACATCAGCTCACTCTCATTACATTGATTAATGGCCTCCTTGCGTTTGGTAAACAGTATGAGCTGTATTCCAATTCATTCAGGGAAATTAACCAATCATAATTAAATGCCTCGATCATATTCCCTCACCTCTCCATAAACAGAGCCTTTTCACACAAGGACCAAATGTGCTCTGATTAATTTTTCCTCGTTTTCGGTCGCTTACCAGGATGATGTAAGCCTCTCTTTGTAAGGCGTTGCATTCATAAAGACACACGGCCCTCCGTGTAATGGTCTGTTTTTAATGGGAGTGCAGGAGCGCACTCAGAGGACAGCGTTCCTTGTCATATGAGGCTGACCTCTGGACATCCTCTGTCCGTGCTGTAAAGTCATATTTCACAGCGTTTTGCAGGTCAGATGGTGATGAAGAAAGTAAAGATGCTCTCAGTAAACGGAGCTGACCTTCAGTAGGTTCAGATGGAATCTGCAAAAAGGGTGGAAAAGGCTGTAATTTGAAATCACTCCAAAAAGGATGAAAGGATTTGATTTGGGATTAGCTTTGGATGCACTCATAACCAAGCAGTTTTTTTTTGTACAACATTATGCTTTCAGAATGAAAGGATTAGCTCAAAAAGGCAGCAGATGTTTGTAAAACTGAATTTAACGCTGCATTGCCTTCCATCTTGGCAGAAAGTTGTGTCAGAAGCAGAGTGGTTCGACTTGTTGAAACAACAAAAGTCAGGTTTTCTTGGGTGCCTGGAGACACTTGAGTCATTGTTGTGTTTGTATTACTTAAATTTGAGAAAAGTTTTCAATTCATAACTGCTTATGTCCAATTTCAATCCAGTACAGTTCAGTCAACACTTTCAAGGAGAGGTAGAAATAATTTACCAAAACAGTCATCAGAGTGGTGTGTGGATGATTTTTCATTTCCACTCATAAAAACCTAAAAGGATTAAAACTTCTTCTGATTTCTTTTTCTTTTAGTGCAGGTCAGGGAATATTTCTGATTCCTGTTGTGCAGTGCAGAAAGGCAGCACAGTTAGCTCCGTACTTGGCAGGGAAGCAAATAAAAGTTTTTCAAAGATAAATTGAAAAGGTCAGTTTCAGACAGGCTGCATTGTGGCTGTTTGTAAAGAAGCTGTCAAAGTCATATGTTATGTTTTGACTGCTTTAAACCACTGAGAGCTCTGAGAGCCAACATTCTTATCGTGCTTCAGCATTCAATCCAAAGAAGAGAATAAAAATATGAAAAAACACTAAATCATCCCTCTTACCTGTAAGAATGAGCGTTAAATATATATACTGTATACACTGATTTTGAGTGTACTGCTGAGGCTCAGTGTTCAATATTGCATTAATATTAGTTAATAGCAGTTTAACCTGGTTAATATATGCAGCTCAGATTGACAGAGCAATGAGGGGGTTGGTCTGGTCTTTAGTGGGGAAGAAAGAGTCGAGCTGAAAGCAAATAATGGGGGTATACAATTCAAGTTTTTTTTAAAGCAATCACTGTAGCCATTGTTGGCCCCTTTCCCATCACTCCCCTTTCTTCTGTGCAGAGCACCTGAAGGTGGCCCTGGAGGATTACATGACGAGAATACCCAAGGTTCGCATCTTGAGGACGAAGAAGAGGGAGGGTCTGATCAGGACTCGGCTGCTGGGAGCCGCCGCTGCTAAAGGGGAGGTCATCACCTTCCTGGACTCTCACTGCGAGGCCAACGTCAACTGGCTGCCGCCTCTGCTGGGTGAGGAACACGCAAAGGAATTCAAAAATATCAAAAGTGTCTGCCACTTATATCGCACAAGCATACACATTTTAATTTAAAGCTTATGCCTATTATGTTTCATTGAACAGGTTAGAAGAGGTCTATGGGCTATACAACATGTTCATTAATTTTTTTGCATATTCATAGATAATGAGATTTTAGTCTGCTTCGTTCTGCCTATTTGAAGCCCCTTTCAAAATTAGCTGTTATAGGGCCTCTGCCACTTTAAATCCAAATAAACTGCTGCTGGCCACGCCCCTCAACTTAGCGTTTACACTTGCATGTTTGCTTGCAAACAAAAAATCACAATTATACAGTATTGCACTTTTGAAAAGCAGAAGTGGAGCCTCCTGCAAAACCAACAAGGATGCAGCAAGTGGTTTCTGGATGGTAAGTCGACAACAAAAAACGTATCTTTTCCAGCAGTCATGGCACAGTGGTGAAACCAGCTGGTCAAACATACTGGAGCTCAGTTGACTTAACATTTGAGAGGTTTTCAAAATGTTTTCCAGACACCAAAAATCATGAACTTGGTGACAAAAACTGATGTTCTTTTTTTAAGCACCTGAGCTAGTTTTAGAAGCAGTAGACACACAAGTTGAAGTAAAAAAAAAAAAAAAATAGCAAAATGTGAATTTTGCATACCCCTTAGATTATATATGCTTCAAAAACATGTTACGAAAATAGATATTTCTGAAGCATCTTCAAAGGATATAATCATGGCAGTTTTGGCATGATGATTAGCATTGTTCCAGTTTTATATCCACCTTGCAGCTTGTAAATACAAAGCACAACCGCAAATATCCATTTTATCTCAGTGTCCCAAATGTGTTTGGAAATCTTACCATCATGCACATTTTTCAAAGTGACTCGCTTAAACTACTTGTAAATTTGTGTCTCTAGATATAATTGGGGGGCTGTT
Source organism: Poeciliopsis paucimaculata (assembly GCA_903067055.1). Taxonomy (NCBI): domain Eukaryota; kingdom Metazoa; phylum Chordata; class Actinopteri; order Cyprinodontiformes; family Poeciliidae; genus Poeciliopsis; species Poeciliopsis paucimaculata. The sequence goes on from CAEGAD010063146.1 coordinate 6,398, forward strand.
TCTCCTCCTTCCAAAAACTTCTGTTTCATTGATTATCTTATGGATAGGGAGCATTTTATGTTAAACATGTCTAAAACTGTCTTCTACAAGGTTATTTGTTTTCTGATGTCCTTTTCTGTAAGTATTTTGTCCCTAAACTTATACATGTTTAGGCTTTTAAGTATCACAGTTTTTGTTTGCAAGCAATACTTATTTAATAATTTCAGAAAAATCTACACAAGTAAATATGTTTTTTGCCTAACATTTGACATTTGATGACATTTACAGCAATGGTTTAGTTTTTAAAATCTAAGAACAAATGAGGCCATAAATCAAAAAAGATTCTCATCTCTTTCTTGTGTTTCCACAGTGTTAGACACTGGTACTTTAACTTTGTATTGATACATGGTCTGTCGCTACTGCTGAGTAGAACACAGGCAAGACATAATAAAGCAAACAGATTTTGACAAGCATAACAATATTCCATAAATATACTCAAATTTACATCAAAATAAATTCTTAAATGTTGGTACTCTTAATTCCAAAGTATACACTGCTGGCTTTTTTTTTTGTTTCTGAAGAACACTAGCTTTAGAAATTTTACATATTTACCTTTTATAGGTGGTTATAGATTGATTTAAAGGAAATGTAAAAGGTTGGCCTAATCCTCTAAAAATACCAATTTCTATATAGTTTTCATTGTGCCCAACTCTGCCAGGCCACTAGGCTGACTTTGGCAATTCCATCAGAAACACACTTTCAGTTCTCAAGTCAACAACCCAATTTGACACATCAGAAATTACATCAGTTCATAAAAAACTTACATAGAATTATAAAATGTTGTAATTTTCCTAAAATGTCTTCACTCCTGATGTGTTGATCATGCTTTGAAACTCCTTTCTTAAATGTTGAACTAATCAAGTTGCCCACTAAATGACACAGAGACGTTTAGAGGCACATCAACCCCACTGAGAGGTTGAGTGCCTCTTCCCCTGTCTCATGGATTTGCTCACAAACACATTCTCACTTTCTCAATGACCCTCTTTTGCCATTAAGGATGAGTGTTCAGCTCAGCACGACTCCACCTCATTTTACAGCAGAACGTTTAACCCGGGTTACCGCCCCATCCAACTCTTTCCAAATCAAGTTGGGATCAGATTAAAGTCTTCTCACTTGGACTGTGGTAATGTACTGTAGCTACAGTATTCTAGAAACTATCTGGTAAAAAGGTTACTCAAGTGCTCAGTAATGGATCAAAACATCAGTCATTTAATATTTAGACATTACACAATCAGACAGACAAAAATATAAAGTTATGTGGAGATTTTGGTATTTTGAGGACCTCAATGTAAATGACTCGTATAACATAATTACACAATAGTAAAATCAAGCAAAAAAAAAACAACAAAAAAACATCCACATCAACTTCTTGCAGTTGAATACTTATGAAAGTACTTATGAAACTATAAAGAAAACCTGCAGTTTTCTTTATAGTCTGTTCAAAACAGCCTGTTCAGGCTGTTTTGACACAGCCTGAACAGGCTGTGTCAAAACAAGCCTGTTCAGTCAGGGATGTTAATCACAGTGGGGAGAGAATCCAAACATTTTACTCAAGCGATACTTCATTATAAGATGACTTAAGTAAAAGTAGAAAGCATAGCATAGTAAAAATAAATATTTTTTTCCCCAAAAAGTTACTCAAGTAAAGATAAGTGAGTAAATGTTGAAACCAAAGTGCATTAACTGAAAGAGAAAACTTCATAGTTGAGCTTTTAGTCAGCTAAGATGGGAGAAAGTAAACCTCACAGAAAACACTCTGAATGAAAAAAAACAGAAATAATCCAGTCCCTTCAAATATCTGCCAAATGACTTGAAAACATATTTGCATATTATTCAGTATATTTCCCTGCTGTAATTTAAAGACACAATCAAACGTGTCCTTCTGTTTTTAGACCGGATTGCCCAGAACCGGAAGACCATTGTGTGTCCCATGATAGACGTCATCGACCACGACCACTTTGGGTACGACACACAGGCGGGAGACGCCATGCGGGGGGCCTTTGACTGGGAAATGTACTACAAACGGATCCCCATTCCTCCAGAGATGAAGAGGGATGATCCCACTGAGCCTTTTGAGTGAGTAACAGCAATCTCCAGAAATGTGGTGGAGTTGTACCATAAACATAAGTATTCTATAAACAATGGATTAATATCTCTGGATTGAGTTTCCATTTGATTGGCCTTACACTAAATGAAAACTTAATTTGATAGATTTCACTTTACAGTTTTGTTAGACATTTTGAAGCTGAATTTGAAAAGGCAATGCAACTGAAACAATGTAATGTTCTTTAACTTTGCGCATATTTTCACAGAAGGAAACATTTTTGAAAAGGTGAAAACCAGAAATTATTTTGCTGACTTGACAGAAATCCACTTAAAAGAACCAATGCAGAATGAACCAATGAAATTTGCCTCATCAGAGCAGTGGTGCACTATAGACATTACAAAATAAATTACAGTTTAAATTGTAATGTTTTGAAGATCAGAATATAATGAAAAGACAAAATTACTAAATACACATTGATACATGGAAACAATGAAGCAATATTGGAAAGAAGAGTCAAAATTGCTCAACTTTTGAGCAATTTTGAGCAACTATAATTTAAGAAAAGTTGTACAGAAAACAACTAAGAGGTATTGCTGTTAAAAATATTTTCAAAAACTGTTGAGTTATGTGGTTAATTCAGATTCTTTTCACACAAGTTTTTCCTTCATTGTTTTTAATAATAATTTAATTAATAAATATTGTAATGGCTACATGTTAATACTATAAACATCTTAACCATAATCTGGTAAGGTTCTTGCTGCCTACACAAGAATAATATATCATCACCCAGAAGTCATGCTATGACTATTTGTATTGTGAATCAAAGCTTTTTATCTCCTTAGCTCTTCTTACTAAAACAAAAAGTTAAAAATATAACATTGTACTGACTCTGGTGTTTAAAAGACGCCCATGAATATCTTCAGTATCTGCTGTGCTGCTTTGATTGTGTTCATGTCTTGTAAAAACTGCAAAGACCTGTCGGTTTTTCACAGTGGGGATCTTTTCTGCTGAGTGGTCCTGTGGTGTGAAGAAAGCCCCAGAGGTTTTCTCTTGGCTGACTGCACAAAATCTGCCCCGTTTGCCTTAATTGATCTTCCTCAGGGACAGATTTGGCAAGAAAAGACCACCTTTAGGGATGCTTCCTCCGATCTTCTATTTAATCAAAGACCAGTAGCTATAGCAACGTTGAGCACATTTATTCGCAGCTTAGTGTATGCCTTGCACTGGATAATACTGTTGGGTAGACAAGACAGATCAATTTGTTTAATAATGCATTTGCCAGAAGGAGATTTCATTGAAGGCTGACACAAACAAGCGTTTGTGCGTTCACTTGCTGCCCTATTTTTTTGCCTCAGGTGTGCAGCAGCAACAGTCAGGTTCAGCAGACGCTAACAAGCCCTCCACTCCGCAGCTCAGAGAGTCTATAGCGAGCTAATGGGTGGTGCTCTCTGTACATCGTTATGTGTTAGGAAGTAGTGTCGCAATAAATACACAACTTTCTTAGAACCGTCTCCAGGTTTAAGCAAAGCAAATATTGGAGACCCTCCAAGTACTGTACTAATTTATAGTTAACTTAGTTACAACTTATTAAAGGCTAGTTTGTGCACTGAATAGTCTCTAATTGGTTGAACAACCATCTTGTAGATATTGAAAAGATGTTTAAGAAATATTTAGTTATTGGATCTTTGTTTTGCTAGAAGCAAAACAAAGATCTATTATATACTTAAAACATATTTATGCTTCATATAGCAAGTAGGTCTATACAGTTTAGCCTCAAATTAGTTCTACTCCTTGCAGATTTAGAAATGTTGTTTTCATTCAGCCAAAAAGTGTGTTTTTGCTAGGAAATCAGATCGGTATTTAAAATGCACATAACCCAAAATGACATACAGTATAAACTCAACAGGCTCATATGCTGCAGTTTTTATCCAAGACTCAGAAAATATACCTTTAATAACTGTTCCTGCTTTACTTCATCTTCCAGGTCTCCAGTGATGGCAGGTGGGCTGTTTGCTGTGGACAGGAAGTGGTTCTGGGAGCTGGGAGGATACGACACCGGCCTGGAGATCTGGGGAGGAGAACAGTATGAGATCTCCTTCAAGGTAAATAAGATAAACTGAATATAGATATTTGCATAGGTTTGAGTAAGCTATTTTGCTGTCAGATAATTCAGACAGAATCTTTCTGCTTTTAGGTCAAGTTAAATGAGCTAACACTGCAAACACACAAAATCTAGACAAATATTTAATGTTAATGTTAAAAAAGTACTAGCTGCACTGGCAGCTAGTACTTTTCATTATATTATGATACTCAAGACACGATTTATTAAATTAACATATAAAAATGCATTTTTGTCATGATATAAATGAAATAATCTCTCTATGGAAGAAATACTTTTTCATCAATATAATAAAAGTATTGACCAAGTATATCCTGCTGAAAAGTTACTTGTGAGTTATGTTTGTCTTATTTCAAGTGTAGTAAGATATTTCCACAACAAGCTAGACAGAAAATACTTTGTGGGACTTTGTGCTTTCACAGCATATAAAAAGTTCTGAGTAAGCATTAAGGTAAAAAGATGAAATCAGTTTCAGTCGCTTTGGGTCATAAGCTGAACAGTTTGGAAGCCACTCACTTCACTTAATGTCAACCTGTCTGCTAGTGATTGTCAGCCATTTTTTTATTACTCACCAAAATGTAGATAAGTTTAATCATCATGCTTTTGAAATCAGATGATGGTAACAATTTTTCCTAAAAATGTTGAGTAAGCAAAAATACCAACTTGTGTTTTAAATCTAATTGGTTCTCCCTCTCACACCCCCAAATGTCTCTTAATTTTGGTCAAATAGCATAATTGAAATGACACATTGCTCTAGAAGTGGTTTTTATAATTAAACGTTTGTACTGGCATTGGTTATCAATTAAAATTAGATGGGGAACATCTGTATTACACACATACTGTATAATTCAAATAAGTCTGCCTTGGAGCTAAGCGCTCTGTAAGAAGTGAAAATTCCTTCTATTTGTAGCTTTGAGTGTGAAATGAATGACAAACCTCCTCCTGACCCAGCGACAGGCACAGCCAGAAAGGCTCTGATGTTTTTAACTCTCATCTGAAGCTTTTCATCTTATTTAAGTAATTAGTGAGATAATATCCCGCACCAAGGTTATTATTTCAGCCAGGATTATCATGGTAAGAAATTATTCTATCAGCACATGCCTTGCTGTGCCTCCTAGGTCTACTTTATGTGCTCAGATATTCAATTTGGTTTCGTCTTTATTAAGATCCCCATTAGCTGATACGCCACAGACAGCCAGTCTCCTGAGGTGGAGATTAACAGGCTCTCATACTAATCCTTACAAGCAAACTGCTGCTCCCACTGACAAACCAGGCCTTGCTTGTGTTTGGAACACAATCATTTAGTTGGTTAATCTGGAGTTCCATACTGGAAACACTGGTGTGGGAGCACTGAATGTCTCCAGCTCACACAGCGAGCTAATGTCTGAACACATTACAGCCTTACATGCATAGTAGAGGGATAATACATTTTCCCGATTCACACATTTCACACACACACAGACAGAGCCGCTCTTCAGACACGATTTATTAAACCAACATTCAAGAGCCAAAAATGTGTTTATTTAGAGCCGAGGTGAATGAGAACAAAAGCTTCTAAAAGCTCAATTTAACAACCTGATGACCTCTGCAATTACGTAAAAACTCAAAATTCAAGGTGTTTTTTATTTGTATTGCGGCGCAAACCTCCTGAGTTTCAGGGTTTCCACTCAACCTGGAAAAGGGTTGAAAAGTATGAAATCTAATCCACAGTCCTCTGTGTTTGACTGTCTGTCTGTTGTCCACCCAGCTGTCCTTTTATTTATTTCCTTCTTTGCTTCCTTCTTTCCTACTTTCTCCCTCATCCTATTTATGCATGGATTATTTTTCATTTTTTCTTAATTGCATTCTGTCTTTCTTTCCTCAGTTCTTTCTTCCCTCCTTCAATTGCCTTCCTTCCTTCCTTCCTTTTTTCCTCCCTCCCTCCCTCTCCATGTTCTCTTTGCCCTCCAGCTTCTCTATCTTGCATTTAGCTTTTGTTGTGAAAGACAAAGCCCCTTTTTCCAGTTTGCCTGCTTTAGTTAAGTCATCTTTTCTTTCTCGTCCCTTTTTATTTATTTATTTTTTTCTCCTGGTTTATTTTCAGCATCAGGAGCCAAGCGGGAGAAGAATGACTCTTTTCTTTACGTTGAATGAGGATTAAAGTCATGAAAGCGTAATTCAGTGTCTGCTATGTCACATAATGAGTCACAAAAATAAACGAGCAATTACTAAAAGGGTGAATTGTTTTGCATTATTGTGATTTAAAAAGAATTGAAACCTTTGTTGAAGAATTTGAAAGGTATTTTAGGAATTTTGTTCTTAAGAGATTCTGCAGCTTTTGCTTGTGTTTTGCAAACTACTGTTGCCTTGAAGTTATGTCTCATCAGATGACAGGAGATTTTCAAGCCAGTCAGATAAAACCTTAGCATCAATTTCACACCGTCTTTTAGCTTCTTTCGGTCAACACATCTACATGTGTTTTTGCAGGTGTGGATGTGTGGTGGCCGGATGGAGGACATCCCTTGCTCCAGGGTGGGGCACATCTACCGGAAATATGTTCCCTATAAGATTCCCGGCGGGATCAGCTTGGCAAAGGTAGTGCAGCACGTTTTATGATAAAATGTTCATTTTATAGATATTAGGTCTGAGGGAATAGATTAACCGTACTAAGTGGGGAGATAAGATGCTAAAGACTGCATAAAATGTCTTGATTTAAGTAAAAAGTTACTTTTGGCAAAAAAATGACATTGTTTTAGGAAGGTGAATGTATAGATTATACAGGATATGTTTTAATGTTGTTCTCATAATAGTCTTCCATTTTTTTTCTTTAATGAAAATCAAAATTCGTTTCAGCAGATCAAAACTTTCCAAAGAAAAATGAACAAACGGGAAATCAGCTTTAAAAATGCTGTTTGTTGCATCATCACATGTCCAGTTTTTAGTGACTTTCTCGCTAAATTAAGCCTGTTTTTATTAATGCAGGGTTTCTTTAAATACATAAGCTGCGCTTCTAAACCACTTTCCTTCAATTATTCCTTGAATTTGGTTTATTAAACAGAAGTAAAATGTTAATCTGTTGGAATGTAGGAAATCAGATCCATCCAGGGCAAAAATAAAACAGTTCAAAAGCTGTTTTTACACACCTTAGTTTACAATAGTTACAAATCAACATATGTAGCTGTTGAGTTTGGAAATGTGAATATAGCCTGAGATTTTTGTGTTCTGGGTGCAAAAGCTTAAAAAAAAAGTTGATTTTACATAACTACACAAACAACATCTGAGTTTCTCCACAGAGATAATTGAATCCATGAACCAAACTGGACAAACTTTTGTGCTTTTGCCTGCAATTAAGAAACAGATTTAAAACAGACTGTAAATACTTTGCAGCAGGAAAAAGATTTTGGAAAGTGTGATCAGTTGCAGAGGAGTTAGATAAAGAATGCAGTGCGGTTTACATTCTTCTTTCTCTCTCTCCTGGTGGTCTTTAGTTAGTGAAATCTTTTCTCTGGGCCTACGCAGGTGCAGCGATGAAGAATGTGCTTCAGTTCCTTTGTTTTTAAAGCACCGCCACAGAATGGATAATTCTCCTAAAGAGCTAAATCATCTGATATTCAGCCGAGCACCATTCATTATGTATGCCCTTCGCCTCTTAGGCTGGAACTGAGCGCAGAATGCAGCGCTGTTGTTTCATTCCAACCAACGGCGTTAGCATACGGTCTTTCTAACATGAAATTTTGAGGTCATTATTTGCAATGCAGAAAACTTTGACCTTGTGTTGTTGTTTCTCACAGCTTTAAATGATTTTCTCTATTAAAGGCTCACTTTGTGTCAATGCTGACGGCTTTCATTGTCACAAGATTCAATAAAGTAAAATGTGCCAGTAGGATTTTAAAAAATATATGAACTGTTGTTTTTGTATGATGATATGACTGTAATGTAGTGTTAACACGGAGCGATTCGATGGATTGCAGAATCTCAAACGGGTGGCAGAGGTGTGGATGGACGAGTACGCTGAGTACGTGTACCAGCACCGGCCCGAGTACCGCCACCTGTCAGCCGGAGACATGACGGCACAGAAGGAGCTGCGGAGCCGACTGAGCTGCAAAAACTTTAGGTGGTTCATGAGCGAGGTGGCCTGGGACCTGCCGAGACATTACCCACCGGTGGAGCCTCCCGCCGCTGCATGGGGGGAGGTAAAGACAAAATGTCTTTTAAAGTTGCATGACTGCATCCATATTGAGAGTCCATAATGACTCAGTGCCGTGAAAAAGACATTAAGTAAATAATTGTACTGACATTTATGAAATTAGATTTTACACATCATTTTTAACTATGCTTAAAATAAAAAAAACAACAAAAAAAAAAACATGAATTGACAAAAACCAGAACGGCAACTTTTAAAGGGAAGCGTAACTGACATAAATGCAATTTTTGATGATTAAATGCGCAGTATTTCCTATTTTCCAGGCACACAATGCCATTTCATAGAAAAATTACGTAACTACCTTGCCTTCATTTATTATATCTATCAAATATGACTTAATAGAAATTTTACTTTGTAATTTAATGCCTTGAAAGTGTGTCTCTGTTTCTTTAAAAACTCCTGCTCTTTCTGAAGCTGACTTCAGTCATCACAATGTCTCTCCTTTAGCAACATTTTTGCCAGTTTTGCACAGAGATGAAGTTAAACAGATGTGCAATTCCATCAGGTGTTTGCTAATTGTTGCTGGCTAGTCTGAAGGAGTTGAGTGGCGAAGTTATGGGGGAGAAGCTCAGAACTTTGGAAACTGAAACACGGAGGAGGAGCTCCATTCTTGAAGGCGGACCTAGGGCCAGCCAGGCTTTTTGCACAGCTGAACCGTTGCCTTGGAGATTAAATACATTCTGAAACATGCATGAATGAATCAGGGCAACACTACCAGTAGGTTTCTGATGAAGGAATAAGATTATAAGATTAAAATTCAAAAAGTGAACTTTACATACTAATGCCCCTTTAAAATTAGGACAGTTTGTTCCCATCTGAAATGTTTACAGTCACAAACAGGCTAGCATCACACAACAGCACATCATTACTCATCGTACTGAAGAGGTTTGATTATTATCAAACACTTTATGAACGTGAAGAAGAATTTGAACTTCTTTTCTGGATTTAACAAAAAGCCAATCAAGAGAGCATTAAAGAGAGAAATGTAATTAATGTTTTTTCTTTTTTTTTCAAAAAGTGGTTTATAAAGGCTTCCTTAAATGTTCACAAAGCAAACCTGATATTTGAACATCTCCATAGCTACATAAATCATTGTGATAAAAGTTATCCAATGAACCCCAGAAGCTCAGGAATGTAATGTAAACCCCAAAGCCTGGAGGGGGATCACTGCTGACCATGTTCTGTGTTTAATCTCCTTCTTCAATCATTTTCCTGCATAATAAGGCGGAATCTGCTTTAACTGCTCCAGAAGAAATACCTACTGCTGTTTAGATTGAGCGTTCGTAAAATTCAAGCCTTTAATTACATGGGCGATATAGTGATGACTAGGCCTGTCACGATAACAAATTTTGTTGAACGATTAATTGTCTCAAAAATTATTGCGATAGACGATAATATTGTTTCAAGACCATTTCACACTGATTTAATAGAAAATATGTAGTAATGCATGCGATTTCCTGCCAAAGATAGAAACACTTTATTTTCAAAAGAACACTTATAAACAAAATAAACAAAACATCCAAAAACAAAAATAAAATGGATTCTCAGTCTCCATTAACAAAAAATGCACTTGAATAAAATCTAAACAACATAAAGCCAAAGTGGAAATAAGAATTGCATTCAACCAAAAGAGTGCAGATAATGTAGTCTGTATATTATATTGCCCTTCAGTAATCAATAGATTTAAATAGAAAAGATGGACACATCGACTACCTGATGCAGTAGTTCACACTACACATTGGACCGATCATCAAGTGTGTGGTGTGTTACGGTAGATTGTCGTTGCCGCTCCGATCTAAA
>CAEGAD010063153.1:0-11322 GCA_903067055.1 Poeciliopsis paucimaculata
AAAAGGCCGGAAGAAACGATAAAGCCGATAATTGAAATGAAGTCGATAGTTTTAATTTATCGTTCGATTAATCGATTTATTGTTTATCGCGACAGGCCTATATATAATACAGTCACTGAATCAGTTGTATTCCATCAAGAACTAAATAAAAATTGTAATTATTGTTCTGTATATATTCAAAATCAGTAGATAACCCTAACCCTAACCTGAAGGCAGCTACCAAAGCTACATGGGCTTCCATTACATCTACACAAACCCACAAAGGTCATTTTATTTATATAGCACATTTTCAACAACAAGGCAATTCAAAGTGTCTTGTTGCTGAACAAGGCACAAGTGGATCGCATCCATTCCACAGTGCATTGATGCAGTAATTCATGCAAGAGGAGCCAAACCAAGTATTGATTGGATGGAAATTATACTTTTCAGAAGCCTTACATAACCGTTTTTTTTTAATTATTTTTTTTAATCTTTTTTTAAAGTTAAACTCTTATGAAATATAAAAATTTTCCGAGACCCTGAATCTTGGGCTTACAATATCTATAAGCCATAATGAGCAAAACAACAAGCACTTCACTGTATGCATGGTTTCTTTTAGAGTATACTAAGCCTGGTGGGCTGCCAGGCTAAGCGTGGCCGGTTAATTTATTTTAGATAGTTTTTTTTTTTAATTATTATTATTCACCAGTAACAGTGGCAGCAAAGATGAGTTTAGAGTTGATGCATTGGGTGTAAGGTGCTGTCTCAGGGTCTGGCCTTGCTGTGTTTCATCCTCACTACTGGAGCAGCCCTGTCCTCTGTCTGCTGTTAGATGGACAGTGAAGCAACATTTAGCTGGATGCTTCAGAAAGGTCAGATTTGTTTGATTAACTGGTTACCAACTTGTCTGATTTAGTGGACTTCCAACTTTGTATTTGAGGGTCTGAAACAGTAAGAAGCAGGTTTATTGCTCTGTCAATAATAAAGCATGTTTCATATGTTTTAGATAAAAATAGTGAAGTTAAATTGAGCAGTTTTTACTTCAAATTAACATTTTTTCAGCTGAACAAGAGCTTTAGATCAGTGTATCTTGTCTTAAATGGCATGTTTTCAATGTCAATCCTGCTTGGAAAAATTATCCAAACCAATTAGAATACAGTAAGAATCAGTCAGGTGTTTTCTTTAACAGCTAAATTCTAATCTAGCCTAATTGTGCTTACTGTGATTTCACAGCATAAGCATCTGCAGTCCAGGGCTGGACCGTTGGCTGAAGACAATTTCTGAACGTTTCATATTTCAGTTGGAATAGACCTACCCCTTCAACTGGAGCAGTAGTTCCTGAGAGCAAGCCTCTCTCGGTTTCCCACCAGCTTGAGCACATCGCATCATTATTTTTATAATGAGCTGATATTTTATGGTAGTACCAGCTGATTAGATCTGTTTGTGAGATTTCTTAGAAAAGAATGTACATAATAAAGCAAACTAACTTAAATGTGTTTACATACCGAAAAGAAAAACACATCATAATCATACCTTTGCGTTTCTACACAAAAGTACGATCATGTAGAAACACAGCATTAAACAATTTCATCTAACATTGAACAGTAGAAATATTTCAGATTTTGACACTGAGTGTCAAAGTTCAGGATATCTTCACTGCTGCTTCCAGTGCTGCTTCTTTCTAGTGTGTCAATAAAATTGTTATCAGTTTATTTATCTGACCTGGCTTTAAAGTGCTGCCACATCAACACCCGGTGGAAGTCCTTCAATGCTAATTTAGCATAATAATAATCTGACTGGAACTATCACTTAGCAAGACTGACTTCCTATACATGACAGATGTCACATTTACTGTTTCACCCTTCACTGCCCCCATTACCAACTATTAGAGCAGTTAGTTTTGGAGAATGACAGGATAACCATTATCACACTAATAATAATAATAATAGATATCCTAGATAACAATCAGAGCAACAGGGTTTTCACTTAATGAACATGACAAAAAAAAAACAAAAAAAACAGCTTTCACATGCATTATATGTGACCTGAAGCTGATGATGTTTCAAATTACAGCAAGCTGCCTGATTTGTACATTTCAAATGTAAATCATATAACTTCAATTTAGGTCTGAAACAACAAATTAATAAGATTCATTGTGATGAATTGGTTGTTGAAATAACGGTCACCTAATTTAGTAATCAATTAATCGTTAAGAGTCTGGACCGTTTTTTGTTTTAATTCTTTTAAGCACCTTTTGCTTTCCAGATTAATATCTAGATAGCAAATTCCAAGAAGGATCCACCATGTCAGATATGCACTGTATTGATATTCAGTCTTTTTTTTTTAGCTGCAAATGACAAAGTGTAAACTAAAGGAATGCCGTTGTTGCATTTTAGCCAATAACATAATTATTTTCTTATTGAAAACTAAGAAAGTTGGATCTTTTAATACATTTTTAATCTGCAGATGTTGCCCATTTTCTTATCCGATTAATCTTCAAGTTAACAGATAGAATAATCCATTACAATAGTCGTTACTAGCAGCCGTTAGGTATAATAAAAGCCAAATGACATTTTGTTGCAGCTTGCTGAATCTGGTGAGAATTGCATCTCCTTGCGTCACATCATTTTCAATAGTTTCAGATTAAAGTTTTGTTTCCATCCTCAGCAGCTTCCGAGACACGACCCAACCCGAAACATTCTAATGAAATTTTGTCTTTTGATTCCTCGCCCATTATTAAAGTCATTTCTGCTTGGCAACGAGAATTGGGTCTAAACTCAATAACACCAGGTTTCATTAAAAGCTGAAGATCATCATATTTTTAAGATGAATTATTAATTTCATAACAACCCTTCATAACAGTTTCTCACTTTTTTTGCCCTACTTTAGAGCCAAACGTTTTTCTATCGCGGCTCATCATTACTGCACAAACTGCTCACTCAGTGTATGTATATGGGGGCAAACCTTAAACTCTTAAAAAATTAAGAGGGGGAGATTTTTGCTGTGCCTACTCCTGCAAAATATATTGATTATAAAAGCTATAATGTAATTTATGCTTCATAAAAAAAATTTAAATAACTTTTTATCATTCTGAAATGTGTATAACAAGTACAACATGCTTGTTAATTGGCCTCCTGTCTGGCTTTTGCAACTGCAATTTCCAAACAGGCAAATTTGTAATCAAATATAAACATTAGTAGCTTCGTTTTTGCTGGTTGGAGGGGAGTGCATAGCAACAAGTGGGGAGGGGTATGTACTGGTCAGTCTGATGCTAAAAAACCTCACAAACTGTTGGAAAATTAAGAGTCAGTTTGAGACTGGCACATTTTAAAAACCCCATAAAAGCTCATAATCTGTCCACTGAGGATCCTTCTTCAGTTGATCAGTCATGTAGGTTCACTGATAAATTAAGTATTGTGTTTTTAATTTTAGTTGTAAAGCACACTATTTTACACACCACATCAAACATCAAATGACCAAAAATCATAAATAGTCATAGAATCAAACATTAATTGTCTGTGAGGCGTTTTAAGCCACTTTTGAGCAAAAAGTAGTTGTTTTTTTCTATACAGAATTCCTGCTTCGTCATTTAGGGCCGTTTATATCGAAGCTCATTTAGGTTTGATGTGTGCTGCAGGGTCCGGCCCAGGTCCAGGAGAGCATCCCATAAACATACAGAGTGAAGCTTGCAGGGATGCAGCGACACTCAGTATCCACGCTGCAGATCGCCTCCCGTGGGAGATCACTCACGCGTTCAAATAAAACGCGAAGCATTGCCGTGTGTATCGTTTCACATTTAAGGTCCGGTAGGTTATCCACAACACTCTCACACTCGGAGGAAACGTCACGCTGCTCTGGAAAGCCCACTCACAATATTAACTCTTTCTCACGACAATCAGTCGGCGAATCGGAAAGTTGAGCGCTGTCCCGTCTGAGATTCACTACACATGTGTCCGGACCTGAACGCGAAGCAACAGAGCGGGCTACACATCACAACACCGCACCGCTAAGCTCCCTCCGGTAGCAGCACCCGGGGGAAACCTCCCTGGTGCCTTGACAACAACGTCGCCTTTCCCTCATCCCGTGAATATGAAGTCGTTTTCACTGACAAACGTTTCAACACACTCGGTGATGTTTTCAAAGAGCTCGGGCGGGAGAAGTTGACGTCTGGCTGCAGCTAGTGTTAGCCTAGCATGCATCAGTGTCCGGACAGCTAACAACAGAGACTAAAATAACGCTTTATTCCAACGGCAAAGTGTCCGGCGTCACACCGGTCCGCTGCTCCTGACAGGAAAAATGCCTCTAATGTGGATCATATTGGCGCCAACTCACACTTAACCCCTGCATGTTAGCCTGAAAGCTAGTGGTACACAGTCAGCCGTTTGTGTTTTACTGTTTATTTCCCCAAAACGCGCAAGTAATGCACGCTATCATGCCGGCAGTGATAAACTACCAGCTAAAACAGACGCCGGGAACCCCACAGACTGGAACTGCACGCCACCACAGTGTCTGTTTTCGTTCCGTCCAGCAGCTAACACAAGCTAACGCAATGACAGCAGGCCACGAGTCAACACAGGCTGCCTCATCCTTTCTTTTACTGCCCACAGTCCCGCGTTCCGACGCCCTCCGCGTTCCCTGGCGCTGCACACCGGCTCCGTACCTGCACCACCGCATCTGGATCAAAGTTCAACCTCATCTTCCCGCTCTAGAACAAACTGTCGGTAACAAAAACATGAAACCTCCACTTACCTGCACATGATCCGCCATTTTTCTCCATTTCATGCACCTCTCACTCCTCCGCTTATGGGTATGTAAGGAGACAACAGCGCCCCTGCTGGTGGCGGCTCGAAATTCAGTTGTTCGCATCACAAAGTAGGCTCAGTGAAACAGCCTTAATGTAATAAAGTTGAAGAAATCTCAGTAACAAGAAAACCCACCAATATGTTACGAAACCACCACAACATAGCAATAAAGCAGTACATCTTGTCAAAATATGGTCAATGTAAGACTAACTTAATACAGCTACAACAAAGACTACAACACAACACCAATAAATGGAACATTAACAATGTAACACAATTAAGTGGGCAGAGCTTTAAATTTAAAATTAATTTACTCATCCATGCTCCTCAATCCAAGTTATAATTCTTTATATTTTTTATTGTTTAAGTTAATTAAAGATTTTCAGTTTTGTAGTCATTTTATTTTGTATTTTTAAACATTTTAGCTGATAATCATAAATATCCACATGACCATACAGACATTTAGGTGGATCATCTGTCCATAACACTCTCCTTTGTCACACCAACATTCTGCATGTCCTCCTTTACATTAATAAACCTTTTCTGTAGACTCCATGCTTTACTCCTCTCTGTAGCTCCATTATGTAACAGTTTTTTGTCCTTTCCCCTCCTAAAAATCTCTGCACATGTTCAAATTGTTCCCAAACTGCTCAACGTGAGATGTACTTCTGATAAACTTCTTTCTAAACCTGTTCATTTTGTTCATTCCAATTCAATTTACTTTGACCTATCCTTCTTAGGAAAGATAGGCCCTAAGAATACTTAATATCTATTCACTTCTCTCTTCCTTCACTCTTTTTAATGTCTCTTCTGCTGTCTTTTGCAATGAATAGTAGACCACGGGTTCCTGTTTCCCCCTCATTTACACACATCATTGGTCTTGCTTCCACAGACTTTCATTCCTCTTCTCTCCAGATCATGCAGTGCCTCTTAAAAGTACTCACCCCTTTGGTTGTTTCATCCTTTTTTATTGCTCTTATAAATCAGTCATGATTAATATTTTTCTTTCTTTTTTTTATTTCTTCTTTTTCTCCTTTTTTTTTTTTTTTTTTTTTTTTTTAAAAAAAAAATAAATTTAATTTATAAAAAAAATATGTTTTCTACAAAATAATGGCGGCTAAAAATTTGTAACAAAGGTTAATTAATTTCAGAAATGGTCATCCCGGTCCCGGCAGTACCGGCTGTTCCAGCACAGAATCTGTGTGGATCCGTTTCAATCAGAGCAGGAAAACTCCTCCTCTGGACGCTGCAGTTTCCCTCTAGTCTTAAATTGTTCCAGCTCTGTTGGTGGGGATCAGCTTTAAGCAGTGCTTTTCAGGTCCTGCCACAAATTCTATTTTGGGTTGAGGGCTGGGCTTTGACTGGGCCACTCCTGTCAAAGCCCAGTGGAATATTCACCATCTGTGTCTGTGTAGCATCAATTGGATGCTTCAGGTCATTGTCTTGCTGGAAACAAAATAATTCTCTGAAGGTGTTGTTCTCCTGCAGATGGAAGCCAATTTTCTTCTTATTATTATTATTTTATTTTATTTTTTTACATTTCAACAGTAAGAGAGTTCAAAGTGCTTTGCACAAATTTGGTCACTGTTTGCATGATAACATGGTAATCAATAATCAACAAATAAACATTAGATTTTGTCAAATGCCATCATCAAAATCATCAAGAGTAACCATAATTAAATTTACATCAAATATATTGATAAAATTTTGCAGTTCTCCTGAGGTTTGTTCCAGATTTGTGGTGCTTCTGCATGTTTGGTTCTGATTCTGGAGACTAGAACCACTTTTTTTTTTCTTTACAGATTATGTGTCTCATATTATATAGTGTAAGAACATAATGACAGTTTTAACAAATATGCAAAAGAAAGAAAAAACATTTATTATAAAAGTTACGTACTTGGTTTGGGTCTTTTTTTTATCATCTTATTTTTTTCGTGGTTTGTGTTGCCGTGATACGGTTAGTTTGTGCCTATCCTTGTTCAGCAAAACTGAGCAACAAAATGCTCAGGAAAGACATCGGGCCCTCCGTTGTGACTGCATCACTACATAATGCTTAGTGCTGATGTTGAAGAGGGGACAGCTCTGCTCATTGCTGGCCTAGCTGTTTCGTCAAAGTGCAGTCGGTTCCCATTAGGTCTCTTCCATCCTGTTAAATGGCTCAACAGATCTAAAGAATGTGATTTCCTTTTCAGCCTTGCCAAGACAATTGCACGGGGTGGACTGTTTGCCATGGTGCCAGGTTGTCTGTCAGTCCCTTGAGCCTGTCATACTTCGCCTGAAGATGAACAGTCCACTCGGGTTCATGTAGTTGAGTGAGATTTGTATTGACACACATCTTTCACAGCCCACCTGGAGACACCCCTCCTGCTTCAGCATATGTCACGACACGCTCTGAGCATGTAGATAAAAAGTCATGGAGTTAGCACCACATCTTTTTGCAGACAGACTTCTCCACTACAACTTTGCAATTTCCTTCCAGGTGTCTAGCTAGTTTTTAATCCCACAGCGATATGGATGGACTGCAGCAGACAGCCGCAAAATGTTTCTCTCTGATGAATCTTCCAGTTGTTTTAGGCAACAGAAAAGCAGACAAAAACTAAGACTTCTCAAGCTTCTCTTAATTGTTCCCAAGAAGAAAGCGTGAGATGCTCCAGTAACTTCTTCTAACCATCCAGGAACAATCTGGTTAGTATTTGATCACGCCTCACTGTATAAGAAGAAAAAAGTAACTCATGAATGTTTGAAACTTAGTGAAAATAACGAGTCCTTTCGTAATTCTAATATATTTGCTAGTAAAGGTGTTGACAAACATGAACTGGTTTAAATGTCTTCAGTATGACATAAGCGTACAGAAAAAAGAAGCAGGGCTGCAATTAAAAACAAAAAAACCCACTATGCACACTTTTAAATATATGTCTTAAATTGTGGTAATTGCATGCTAAAATTCCTCTTAATTCCTGTAAACTATGAACACTGAAAAGGTTTTGTTGTAAGTCAAAATTGTCACATTTTCTTAAATGCTGTTCAAGAGGCCTCGAGCAAGATGATCTTGGATGTACCGAGCAACAGTTTAGTGTAACTCCTGTTTTAGCCACTTGGAGGCAGCAAACAGTAACGTCTCAGAGAGGCACTGTCGACGCCTCTTGTTCTTTTCCAATTATAAGAACCAGAAGAGACAAGATAAGTCCGACCTAATCAGTAAATATCAAACTGGATGAATATTTCTCAGAAACAAACAAAGTGGTGTCCTGTAGTTTGTTAAGCCATCCTGTGATTTCTCTGATAGTTCCCTTTCTGTTGTGATTTAATCAGCAGAGATTAAGTCATGGGAGCTTGAACATGTTTGAAATAAACATTTTCTTTTAGAATAAAAGAAAATGTTTTTCTTTTATTCTAAGAAAATTTAGAATAAATTTTTCTTAGAAAATGGTTATTCTAAGAAAATGGTTGATTCCACCATTTTCTTAGAATAAAAGAAAATGGTGGAATCAACTTTCCTTCTGATTTATTGACTATGGGTGATGTATTATGAATGTATAACATGTACAACTATGAAGTTTATTACAAATGATGGAGCAGTAACTCATCACTATCTCTTGTATGCTAAAGTAAAATTGGCCGTCTCTGCATGTGCATGTTCTACATCGAAATCACAAGAGGTGATTTCGATGTAGAAATCGAAATCATCCATCGATTTCAATATGTGATTTTCTGTTTTTGCAATGTGATTCAAACTGAAAAGTCTTAATGATGTAACTCTCTGTTTTGGCCAGACGGAGCTTCCAGTCTGAAGACATTTTAAGACAGTTCAATTCAATTTCTTCAGGAACTACAATAATAAATAAAGCACTTCTCCATTCTGTCTGTGCCTTTCCTAATGCTAGCTGCTCTGTTCTCATGGTAGAATCCTTCTAAGGTCACATCGCTCCACTTTAACAGCAGATCCCTCACGTGTAGCACTGATCCCACATCAGTCAGACCGTCTGGCTCTGCTCTTCCAGCTGACTAGCCGCCTTCCTGCTGTGTCGCATTGCTCCGATCTCTTTAACATTTCATCATCACAAAAAGGTTCTTCACTGCACTCTGTTGCTGTTTGAGGTAAAGCTGCATCTAAATCTGCTCTTTGATGTTCGCCTCACCACTCTGTTTTACCATAAAGACTCTCAACTCTCACAGACACATGCACACATGCACAAAAAACTCTGGGCAAACTTTAATTAACCTGAAAATCAACCACAAGCTTAAAGCATTTTCTTTCTGCAGTTCAAAGCAGAACAGGCTGCAGGGGGCATTGTTGCCTCAGACATTAGTGTTTTCAACCATGCAAAGACACACGCACACACACTCATACAGGCATGGTTTCCAGCATGTGTGCAGGTGTATGTTGGTGTCCACTCACCTGCTGGGTAATTCATTAAAGAACAGAGGTTCTCAGTGGGGCGGCAGAAGCAAAGAGCAGGAGGACGTTCTGACATGACAGAAGTCTGCAGATGAAAGCCTGTGGTTTTCTTCACCTGGAAAACATGCTTGCACACTGTTTCTGTTGGAATCATGGACACATGGGACCAGCAGGAGAAACTGTGTCAGGACGTGGGTTGTTTTGGGATTTTTATTTGTTGATTCTCTTCTCAGTCTGTCCTGTTAGTCTCTTTATTTGACTAGACCAACCTTGTTTCTGTTTTACTTTAGTTCAGTCCTTTCTTAGTTATCCTCATTTGTGTTATGTGTAGATTCATTTTCCTGGTTACCCAGTCACTGTGCTCTCTGTCGCCCCCTGTGCCTTTTTCTCTCTGTCTCAGCTCTCTCCCCTCACACCTGCAACCTGTTTCTAATCAGCCATCTGTTCCCTGTTCAGTAACCAAGTTCCCCAGCACATGAACTTTTCTCAGGCACTGCACACTGAGGAAGTGATTCAGCCATTTGATTCAGATGTGGTTGGTTCAGGCTCACAGCTAACTGGTGACCAATCCTCGAAGGCTGGAGTTACAGGCTCCTGCTCTAGACCGATAATTAAGTATTTTAATACGTTTCTTTCACAAGAACTTATTCACAAAACCAGGAACGCCAAATAAATGTTTTAGTTTGATTATTCTAAATTCATGTTTGGTATGTTGGGGGGTGTCACTGGATTTTCTTCTGGAACCGGGATGTTCGTGAGTGGAATCAGTTCTTGTGTGTTGCTCCTGCCGTGGTTCTGGACACGCGAACCGATCGAACCTGTTGCACTTTTATGGGCTCGTGTCGTGTGTCGTCACAGAAGTTTTGAAAATCGGCCAGCAATCCTTAAATCGTGTGAACCAGACCTAAGACTCACAAGCTCCACTCCTCCCATCTCATCCACTGCCCTAACGCGCTCTGACTCTGGTCGCTATGGTAACGTTTACACATCCCTTCAAAATAAGGTACGGATGCGCCACAAAAACCAACATTTTACTTTCGTGAAAATTTGAACTCACGATAACGACTAATGGGATCCCTGAGCTCATTTCTCTGCAACGAGACGGTCCCATCTGGGAGACAATGACACCGGAAGTGTTGCTGATGCACAGGGAGATACTTGGTCTCTACGTGGCGAAGCAGTTTGAAGCTTCATTGCCTCATTAACGATTTAGTAGAATGCCTGAGTTTATCCTAAGTGTATCTGGGATTCATTCTGATGCCTCAGCACTGAGGAGGTGGATTTATATAACCTGCAGAACATAATGTGAACGTAAACTAAGAGTCAATTTCAGCTGAATTTGGATTCAGATAGATCAAGTAGAAACCGGAAAGAACCGGATGAACCAACAACGAAGTGAGAACCTGCAACTTATTTTCTGATGTAGGATCAAAAATGGTCCCAAACTGCGAGCCTTTGGTTTGCTTTGAGGCTCTGTAGTTGACTCTGTACCGTAAAAGATGAAACATTATTTTGGTAAATGCAGCCCGTTGACAGACTCGCTTCCTCATAAACACAGTTTGGCATCATTGTCGTTTCAAAACAGTCACGTGACTTGCTGAGAGCAACACGCGCGCACCGACATGGGGCTTCGCCTATGGGCTTGGCGCATGCGCCGACACATCGGTGTTGCCGGACCCATCACTGCCGTGTTGGATCACCTCTGAGTTTAAACCACCAGACAAACTATTGGCTTCCCAACAGCAACTCCTGACAACTGAGGTATGCACTGTCTGAGTTCCACCTCCCTGGTGACAAAGAAACCCCTCCTCCCCCACCAGAAGCCCGTCTGTGTCTCAATATGCCTGTTGCAGAGCCGTTATCGCAGAGCTGGCTTCAGGCTGTAGCTCCTGAACATCCTCTTCTGTTTGCTCCTTGACATAATCTGTGGGTAAACTAATCAGAACCTTCAGCTGTTTAGATTTCAGTGTCTCATTGCTTAATGTATATGTGCGTGTGTGTGTGTGTGTGTGTGTGCGTGATAGGCTTCTTGAGCAAAGATGATGTGCATGACTGAGAAATGTTGGAACAATTATAATTTGACTCTTTTTTTACTTTTTCATGCAACAGTGTAATTAAATGACCTGAAAGTAAAAAGCTCAG
>CAEGAD010063164.1:0-12409 GCA_903067055.1 Poeciliopsis paucimaculata
GTTTACCAAACCATCCGTGTCGCTCCAAATCACTAAATCTTCATCTTCGGTGTCGCTTGTAAACAACTCGGCTAACTCCGGATGTAGCTTCTACCACACACATTATCAACACAGGCCTAGAGCGCCCTCTGGCGGTTTAGTGTGAAAATAACATGATATGATATAATAATGTGGTAATAATTTCACACATAAGTCGCTCCGGCGTATAAGTCGCACCCCCAGCCAAACTAGGAAAAAAACTGCGACTTATAGTCCAGGAAATACGGTACTTAGTATTACTAATTTGAGCAGGTTATTAGTTTAACACATAATCAGCATATAATCCTGCTCAATCTGACCTCTGTCTGCAGAGTGAAATACTCACTTTCAGTTTTTCAGTTGGAGACTTGTAAGCAAAGAAAATCTCATTGAGTTCTGCAGGATCGGTTTTTCTCACTATGACTCCCTCGATGCCTTTCGCCACTGACAGCTCAGCTGAAGTCCCATTCATTTTGGAGACTAAGTTTGCCATGCCATCCATAAGCTCTCTGAAATATAAAGAATATTGTGACCATAATCATATAATATTACTCACCTAAATATAGGTGAGTAATACCTAAATGTATTTTGCTCTACTGTAAAAGCATAGTCATATTTTTATAATTTAGCTGAACTAAAATAATCTGTTTTTAGTAGATCAACAGTATCCCCAGGTAGATTTTGATGTAACTGCAAGAAAGTTTTCAAAAGGATTTATTTAATATCTTACACAGCCTTGGATGCATCGACTTCTTCTGCATCACTTTCAAAAGCAGTATTGTTAATTTTAATCGTCTCATCAGGCACTTTTATTGGATTGTCGCAGTTGAAACACTTGGGGATATTTTCATGCATGTTTATTATGTATTTGTCTTTGTAGTCTGAAAGTCAGGAAAGCAGAGCGAATAAGTTATCAGTTCATTCATAATTAATAATCACAAATGTAAACAAATAATTCTCACAAAAATAACAATAAGTTATAGAAATACATAAATTTAACCTGTCAGTTTTTCCATTTTCCATATAACAACAATATGTGAGAAATTTCCTGACTAATCATTGGCTCTTTAACACTGTAAAAAGAAATTAGTTGCACCAACTTAATTGAATTGCTTCAATTGGTAACAAGTAACTAAATTAAGTTTATCTAACTTAATTTATTAAGTTTAACAAATCATATCTATGAAACTCAAGCTACTAAGTTTTTTAACTGAATTCATTAAGTGTCATTAAAATAACAAATTTCAGTCAGTCTTACTCAAATTAATTTAGTTTACTTCAAAGAGTGATTTTAATTTGTAATGTTAAACAGATTTAATGAATTAAGTTATAAAAACTTATAAAATTGAGTTGGATAAACTTAATTGGTCAATTAATTGGTTAATTGAACTGCTTCAAGTGAATTAAATTCCTTTCAGTTAATTTAAGTTAGTTAGATTTGTAACTTTTACTTAATTGCCATCATTAAACCAAATGAATTAAGTGAGATTAATGTAAATAAGTCAATAAAATTAACTGCAACCAAAAACACTTTATAGAGTGTAATGTCAATTTAGTGGCATAACTTATTTTGTCACGCCTTAAATAATTGTGGTGCGCTAACAACATGCTAGCTAATGTTAAAACAGCAAGATAAAAAACTAGGGTAACCATGGTAACCAGTGGCCATGCAGCAGTCAAGTTGCGTGGTAACAACCAATAGTCCCTAAATAACCACCAATAAATAACCTTTTATCCATCACAAGAAAACAATGCAGCCAAACTGAAGCGAATAATCAATAGAAATCAGATGTGGTGAAATAATAGATACACAGTTATTAGATTGGTTTATTTTATCATACTTACCACTGATTTCACAGAATTCCTTATTATATGGAGTCAGTGCGTTACACACATCGTTTGTAGTCATATTTCCATGCTTGCACGATTCTTATTGGTTCAGGCATTAATGAAAACCAGAAAGATTAAATAAAACATCAAATTTGACAGCAATGCTTTTTACTTTAACTTAGATAATCTCCTGACATGTATTGGGTAAAGAAATAAAATCAAATTATTTACCAGTTGAATTTAGGCATTTCTTTCCTTCCATAGCACGAATTTCCACACGTTCCTTGGCAAGAGTTTTTGGAATGTAGAGTGTAAAGTTTTGTATTTTCACTTGTGGCCACGCTTTCCACAATTTTTCTGCAAGTTAAAATGAACTCATTTCAGTTTTTTACATTTATGATGTAAGCTTTATTGCAAGTTATGATTTGCTCAGCTTACTGTGTCTTATTTCATTTTTCTGTAGGAATATCACACAGTGCTGCCCTCCTGCTAAAAACAATGCAAAAGCCTTTTTCTTCATTCAACACAAGTTAGTAAACACATAAAAAATGATGAATCTGTGTTCAAAACTTTTACCAAATCATTTAAAAGAAGTGAAATGGATGTTTTTATAATAATTTTACTAAGGTGTACTTACCCGTTTCAGAAGTTGTGTTTATGACCCAATTCAAATTATCAGTCAAATTTAAACTTTTCAAATCTGGTGGCAATTTACAAGAAAAACAGATCAATCTCATGTCAATTTATTGGAAAACACAAAAAAAGGCAAAGCAAAGATTTAATAATTGGACATTACATCCTTGATTACATTGTTGGAGCCAAAAATTGTAACAAAGCAGCAATTTAAATAAAAACTTTAAGTATTAAGTAACGTTATAAAAAACCAAATGAAATGCCGAGTGCTTAAAAAAATAAGATTTTGACTAAGCTAAAATTATGCATTGAATAAATTATATTTTTAATAAAAGTATTTACATTTTAATAATTGCATTTAGGATCTTACCAGAGTTCGCAGTGCTTTGGTTCATAAATAGCTTGAAAATATCTGGAACATTTTCAATTATACTTTGCACAACTCCGTCATTGGCTGGTTAAAAACAAAAACAGACAATTTAGGTTAAAAAAAAACAAACTGCATTTCTGTTTAGCTGTGTTTGGTTTTCTCAGTCATTGTCTAACATTGTAATATTCACAACAATTCCCAAAATAACTTAGCTGTTAATTATTTTTGGGAAATAACTCATTGCTGCTAGACGCCATAATCTGTCAAACTGTTTTCTCTTTGTGGTGGAAATAAATTGTTTCTTTTGAGAATGGCTGATGGCTGCAAAATTTTCTAAGTTTTAACATTGGTTATTTGCTATATGTTTGTATAAACAGTTGCAGTTCGAATGGCTTCACAAACTAAGACCTTCAGAGGATCTAAAGAGATTTACCCAGTTTTCAGTGACATCTGATTTTTAATTGAGCCCAATAATAATTAGCCATTTGGATTCCCAAAACAAATGATAAAACTCAATATTAAAAGTTCATTTGACATTAAAAACAAATAACAAAAAAAACAACAACTGACAAGACACTGTAGCTTCAAGTTATAACAAATTATAACTTAATATAGTAATAAAGACAACTTCAGAAATAAATATTCAGCATTGTGTTAGTGTTCTTACCAGACTCCCATTGGGTTCTGTCTGTGAGTACTTTCATAAGAACTGGGACAATGTCATATGACAAGGTCAAAGCTGACTGCACTTCAGTTTCAGTTGCTTTAATTAATCAGAAAAAAAAAAAAAATCATTAACATTAACTTAACACACATAATTTATATGAGTTGAAACTTTTACTGATTAAACGATTCATTAGACAGAGTTAAATGAATTGTGAAAAATGAAAGAACATTCCTTTGAAAAGATCATGCATTGACCGGAAACGGAAAGAAGCAGCAGCCACAGCTCCAAGAAAGCGTGAAGAAATTTTTCTTTTCATGTATTATTGACACTAATACAACATTTATTCACTAGAAGACTGACGGGAAGAAGAACAGAACATGCAGTAAATGGCCTGGGGTTGGGAATCGAACCTGGGAGAGGGGGCCTATCAGGAAAAACACCCTGATAGTCAGGGTGTTTTTCTTGAAGCGACCTTAAGCAAAGACAACTTTGAATTATTACAAGAAGGTCTGAATGTATTGACATTTCTCATTGTACTACATGTTAGAAATGCATCAGTTCCCCATGCTAACCCTCTGTTAGCCTACCTGTGCTAGTAGAATCAAAGATTGTATTACAGAAACTAATTATTTATTAAACTTCCATACACCAATGCTATTATAATAATTTGTGACAAACTTAAATGTTCTTACCAACATGAGTTTTGAGTTCTTTGTTCTTGTCCAAAGAAACGCCAAACTTATTTCCATTATTAGCTTATAGAGAGAGCACAAAAGAGTTTCAATATAATGAAACTTAAAGAACAGTATTTCTGCTGAGAAACAGACATTTTATGGCTCAACGCAGCAATAAAATGCTTTAGTACATTATGATACAATTTTATTTCATTGTAGAAATGTTCTTACCAAAGACTTTCTCATTTTTTTCCAACACGTTTTCAACATTGTTAGATATTTTTTCCAGAACTGCTGGCAGATTGCCACTACCTGTTTTAATTTAAGAAAAGAAAAACAAAAACGTTACACAGACAGACATTTAGCTGTAACCGTCAACATTTCATTTGGGCCATACAGATGGGAAACTACCTGGAAACTTGCCCCATTTTAATTACCTCTCTGGGTTTGATGTGGGACATCTTGGGGATTTATATATTTGGGCCAATTTTAACATATTCTCTTGATATTAGCTAAACAAGACACCAGTCCGGCCTACATGAATGTTTCTACATTTTTGGAGATTTGGGATGTACTAAGTCAACCCAACAGTGTCCATTAAAAACAATTAGACTCGTCTTACTGGTTAATGTGTTGTTGAGTTTCCTCAAGATTTCTGCAACAACATTCGGTAACGCGTCCGGAATCGGTCCATTCTTGCCTGTGATGATTTGACAGGAAATTAAACAATGTTTTGTTTTCTTAAAATAGCACATTTATCCCAACATTTCGGTTCCAGTTTCTGTGGTTAATGCAGCTTCAAGCATCAGCTTGATGCTTCTGAGTTTCACTGAAAATCAAGCTGTATTTAAAAGTTTAAAGCATGGCAACAAAAGCTCTTCAACTAAATTTCTGTTTGACCAAAGATCAAACAAAATTATTCATACACCTGGTACATTTAGGTCTGAAGACAGACTCTCCTGGCTGGCAGTAATATTTATATTATAGAAACCAATTTGAATATACAGAAGAGTATTTGGGCCTCTAAAAAAAAAAAAAAAGAAGAATTTTCTGTGATTAAAAGTTAGAATTCTGCAAACAATGTCAAAATGTCATGGTTACAATCAAAATTCTGAGAGTACAGTCAGAATTTTGCAAGAATGTCAGAATTCTGAGATAAACGTAGAGTTCTTTTTTTCAGTGGCACTAATGTAGTTCCGTATGAATCAGATAGAGAGTCTGTGAAGGGAAGTAAAAAGGGAGAATAACAAACATACAAAACCCCCACTTTGCCATGGCTTGAATAACTTTTGCGTTAATTATAGTTAAATTTCTTTTTTCCTCATAACCAGGTCATGAACTCACTAACAATCTTTGAAACCATTTGGTTTTTGCAGTGTAGCTGCTTTATGTTCAAAATTTTATTAATTTTACTTTATGTTATTCCTTTACACTAGAAATACTGACGTGATTATGAGTGAACAAACACTAAAGTGGTGCTCCTCTAACGAAGGAAACTGTTTTGGCCGTTTTAGTGTCTGATAGATTGACAACAATGAAACTCAGATGGAAAAGTTTGTATTTGTCCTGTTTTTGCTGCTGATAATATTCATGCACCCATATGACATCAAACAGGACGAGCTTTGACCTCACCTGAGACTTTAGCTGCGAAGTGTTTAGTCGCAGTGATGATGCCGTAGAAATCGTCAGCAACAACGTAATTTATGTTTCCTTTCTTTAAGCAGTTTTTGAGTTTGTCAGATTGCTGAGAGCCAGGAAGTCTAGACCTTCTATCTCGTTGAGGCAAGACATCTAAAATGATAGCAAATCAATTACCTGTGCAACAACCAGGATTCATATACTACATTAAAAAAAATACATTTTAAAACATTAAATTCAGTTTTAGATGCAACAAATTTGAAATCCTTCACTGTAGCTTTTTTTTTTTTACAAATTATGTTTACTTACAAACAGGAAGACTCCACAAACAGCCGACGAGGAAAACCTGAATTATCCAACTTTTCCGAGGCATTTTGTTTTCCCTGCATTGAGTTTCAGTCTGGTTAAATGATCTGTTCTCAGCGACAGTTAATTTAAACAGCACAGGCAGACCTGTAAAATAATAACAATAATAATTAAAAAATACCCTGTAAGTTAATCAGTTGTCACTATCAAAGGTTTTGGCTTTTTTTGCTGGTCAAGAGTCAAGCGACCAGAGTCACTTGAGCCTTTTTGCCAAATGAAACTGCAAACAAACTTTGCATATTTATCAGCGTCAAATATTTTGGCTGGCAAATTCTGACATCCTCAGGATGTCGTCACGGCGACGGTGCTGCTGTCCTATTTATGCAAAGCATTAATAGGAATCAAATTTTTGCTTGAATAGCTCTTTGATTCTTGAGACAATTCTTTTTCCTCCTAACAGAACTTTATTATTATTATTATTATTATTATTATTATTATTATTATTATTATTATTATTATTATTATTATTATTATTATTATTCACAATGATTGTGTTACATGCATAAGAAATGTCAAAAAAGATATTAGGAAGTAAATGCAACAGCTCATTTCCTAATCTTACAGACAAACATTTGAAACTTTATTTTGTTATTTATTTCTTTTTTTCAAAGAGAACTTGTAAGACAACTGCAAAGGCCCCCATTTTCTTTCTCTGATAGATTTAAGGCACCGATTCTTATTCCTTATTAATTAAGACATTATTTGCATAAAAGATACTCCCAAAGTATTTTAAGTAAAAATATTTTTCCTTGAGTTTAATTTTTGGATTCTCCGTAATGTTTATGTTAAGAAACAAAAGTTTATTGAAAGGAAAAACAGAATAAACTTATAATAAAAAAATGATTGACTGAGAAAATCCAGTTGCTTCAATCCTGTTTTCTTTAAGATACAAACATTTGGATAAATCTGAAATCCAGTGGAAAATAAATCATTGTTCTGGTCCAGGAAAGTTGATCCTTTTTGTTAAATTATTTAGATCTTTGTGTTCTTTTTTGTAAGAACCGAAGCTCTTTCGGGTTCAGATTCCTTTGAATTCTCTCAGTTATGCAGATTATCTCTTTATTATTTCACATAAACTTGATTTTATCAACTTAGTTCATTAACTCCCCACCTCTGCTCTCGATCCCTGATACTCTGAGTACGCTAATATCTGTACAACACTCTAAATTGTCCCTGTTCTGCTCCTTATTTATGTATTTTATTTGTTTTTATCAGTTGCTTCGGTTCTTCAGATTTTACCATAAACATTTAAGTCTAAAGTTGCTCTAAAAATATCAAATAATAAAGGAAAATATGAAAATATTGCTTACGTTTAATGTATTTTACCTGTAACAAACTATTTATTGTCATAAAATAGAAGTTACAGAGTATGTACTGATGCCTAAGTTGTTTTTATTTTTATTTTTCCAGCAGTTAAACTGGGGTATAATGTACTCTGTCTCCCTTCTGTCAAACTTGAGATATTTATAGTTCAGCCTGAGAGATGAAAATGTTTTCTAAAATATATTTCCACTCATTCGTATAGAGAACTTCTCCAGCTGCTCACCTGCTAAAGGTAATTTAAATCCACCCTTACATTTGAACTTTGCTGTTTAATTTCTGTTTGCTTGTATCTAATGCACTCTGTTTGTTTTCCAGGTAACAGGGATGGATTCTCCATCTGGTTTGCATCTGTTTTATTTCTCAAACGCAGCTGCTTTATCTCTCTACTTACTTTATTTATTTATAAGTTTTGTTCCCTTGACCTGACAGGTATGACAGAAAACCATCCCGAAACTCTGAACTGTATTACCATGAATTTTCCTTCTGAGTGACATTAATATATTTTGATTTACATGAGATGATTGATATCTCACATAGAGGCACAAAGCAACTCTTTATCTTTAAAGAGCAGTGGCAAAAAAGAGGAACTCCATTTAATTTGATGTTTCAAGCAAGACTGCAACTTTTATTTCTATATTTTGAAACAGAAATTGAGCTAAAACTACAATTCTTACATCAGTATGGACAGAAAAACATATTTTAATGTCGTCTTATTTAATGAAATTATATTTACTTTCAAAAGGTGGTGATATTTAGATGAATACACTAAAAACAACAAATTAAAACAATTATATTTCCACACTAAAGCCGAACAATCTTCGCCAACTTTCTGTAATAAGAGAAAAGAAACTAAACTTTTTCCTAAACCAGTCTTGATTTACATACATTAGAAAAATATTAAAGTTAAATATCTACTTTTAAAATGTATTCCATTGTGATAATTCAAGGTAAGCTATTTTATATTAAATGTATGATATGGTAATATGTCAGAAACAAGCTAACTTCAGCTCCATAATCCTCCAGATGCTTTTGCAAAGATAATATTTGCGTATCTCCAATTAGATGTGTCAGATTTCCATTGCTTTCAGTTTATGCCTCCTTTACAGGCCTGATTTGTAATATTGATTTTTATATTGAAGCATGGGCTTTTATTTGTGCAAAGGAGGAGTTTAACCCACTATAACATGTTTATTTTGCTTTAAAAACCCTCCGAAAAATAAATAAACAAAAAACAATTCACATTTGATCCAGCCTTCAAGTTTCCAAAACGAAATAATTTTTATATATATATATATGTATATATATAGATTTATATTTAGTTTGGCTTTCATAAATTTGTATTAACTTCTGTAATTACACGTTGCACTTAAAGTTGGAATAAAATATTTTTTTTTACCTCTTAAAGAGCTTTAAAAAAACAAAACAATAAGTTTGTACTTTTTTTTTTTTTTTTTTTTTTTTTTTTTTTATTGGAAACTGTTTTTATTGGTATTTTTTTTGAAAGAGCAAACCCAAATAAAATCTTAAATTTGTATGTGGGGATCGACACAAGCTTAAAATGATTACATCATTTATTCAGCAGTCTGTTTTTGACCCACTTATTAAATCCTGAGCTGCTGAAGCAAGAAAACCTCTGAAACGTGCAGAAAATGCATTTGTTTTGCTAATTTTGTGTTCCGTTTCCGTGTCCTGGCCGCCAGGGGGCAGCAGAGCGCTTTTTTTAACGCCTGGTCCCGTGAAGTAGCGCAAGGCGGAAGTAGACACAGTCACCCTGCAGCTGCTCACAGAGGACTGAAAAACAATCCGCTACTGAGGTAAAACATGTGCAAATGTATTTAACAAACGGAGGAAATGTAGTTTATGTAAAGTAGAAAGAGTTTTCGTTTTTTAAAACGTTTGTTTGAAACGCTGTTTGTTGTTTTTCCGGGGTTTGCTGGAGGTCAGTTTTAAGTGTTTGAGGACAATTTAAAAACAAACTCTCCATAAACAGACTGTTTTTATCATTTTGTTGATTATAAATCGCATTGTAATCATTATTTGTGTAAAACTGCATTTAGAAATCAGACAGTTATTGTTAATTTTATAAAATTCAGTGGTGATTTTTATGTTTAAGTCAATTGGTGGATCGAAAGTTAAATAGCAACTCGGTTAACCGTCATAACCAGAATCGATAACAGGAAAAATGCCTAAACCAGTAAACCTGTCGCAATAAGCAGTTAATAACATGGTAAATTAAAATGAGTGTAAGGATTCAGATTTTTTTTAAGGGTAATTTTCCTGATCCATTTCTTTATGGTTTGGGTTGAGCCTGTTTTCTTTTTTATTGTTTCCGTTTTATTTTGGATATTTAAAATGTCTTCTGGTTCCAGTGTTAATTTTTCCTTACAAAATTCAAGTTTACTGATATTTGAGAGGTTGAGTTATTAAGGTCCCAAAACAACATTATCATTTATCGCAATAATTGCTTTTGCAATTTATCGACCATATAATGATATTGTTTCCAAATGGAAATGATTTCAGTGAGAAGTGGTTTGGGGTTCTTAATCTTCTACATTTTTATACCTTTAGCATTAAGTTGTTTTTATTTTTTTTAATTAATTACGTTTCAATGTGGTTGTTCTGTGCAGGAAATGTCTGCAGGTTGTGTGCGGTGGCTTTTGGGCCACACAGTAAGAGCCGTGTGCGGCGGCAGGCCCGGCTACTGGACACCAGCTCTGAGATCAGCCGGACTCTGTGAAAGACACGGCATCGTCTCTTCATCCTGGAGACGGTCTGCGTTCTCCACGGAGGTTCCTGAAGAAACACTGACTCCGGCACCGAAGAAGAAGAAGCAGGATCCTCACGCCAGCGCCTCCATCAGCAGCGTCGGGCGGAAGATCCCTCACAGCGAGATCGTGGTGATCGATGAGGAGGGGGAGGAACTGGGGTTGATGCATCGCGCCGATGTGATCAAAATCATGAATGAGAAGAATCTGAAGCTGGTGCTGGTGAGGGAAAACAAAGAGCCGCCGGTGTATCAGCTGATGAGCGGGAAACAGATCCACGAGGAGCAGCTGAGACGCCGAGAGAAAAATAAGGCGAAAGCAGGTATCATTATAATGTCCAGAAGATCACAACTATTCACTTAATTTGGGTAAAAGAAACAATATGTTTTATCTGACAACTAAAAAATCTGATAAGGGTGAAAATATAGAATAATTAAAAGGTGCATTTACCTGTTTGCATAGAAGTGCAGATTGCTAAGCTGACACTTTGTTGAGGCATTATTTAATTTTCATTTTAATTGATGTTGCAGCTGCCATAACTCTGATTAACCTGAAATAAAACTCAGCTTTCCTTGCTGGATTTATCCTGACTTTTCCATCTTCAGTTACAGCCATAATCTGCAGAGATTTCAGAGAATAAAAATGGCATAATAGTTCAAAGACATCAGTCAGTAGATGAGCAACATCAACCTTTGACAGCATTATTGATAAACCATGG
This sequence comes from Poeciliopsis paucimaculata, assembly GCA_903067055.1. NCBI lineage: Eukaryota > Metazoa > Chordata > Actinopteri > Cyprinodontiformes > Poeciliidae > Poeciliopsis > Poeciliopsis paucimaculata. The sequence goes on from CAEGAD010063164.1 coordinate 11,003, forward strand.
AACGTATTTTAAAAAACAGTGATAAAATTAATGTAAAGACGAGACGGAAATTGGTCAAACTGAAACAGCTGCACAGATTTCTGGAAATTCGGAGTTTTATTTAAAAGTTAAGATAATCTCCTTTAATTTATAAATGTTAGGATAGAGAGGATTACAAGATTTTTCTCCTAACAAAACCATTTAGGTATGATTAAAATACTAATAAAAATCTTTGTGGGCATCTGATACAAAAAGAACAGGACCAAAAGAAACACCCTGGTAGAGGCAGCATCATGCTCTGGGCTCACATTTCTGCTGTTGGCTCTGAGTCTGAGTCAATAGTTATTAAAACCAAAAACAAGTCAGTTTTGACCCAGAAAGTTTAGAGTTTTTCTATAAAATGAGAAAAGATTTTATTTTTCAGCTGCCCTGTGAGTCCAAACATGCATCCAAATAAACCAAAAAACAACTTCAAGCAAACAAAATAAAAGTTTTTCAATAGACCAAGCCACAATTAAGAACTAAGATTTATACAAAGATGATAAAGTAGAAAGAGCAACTGTTACAAAGTCTTGCTGGTAATAAAAAAAACACGTTGACATTTATTATGCAAACAGATAATTGCAGTTTTTGCAACATTTTGCTCCTGTGAAAAATAAAACATTCATATGAATGTTACTTCTGGTCCAATTTTTTGCCATTTAGATTTTCTGTAAAGGCAGAAAACATAAAAGTTCTACTCCAGATTTTTATCAGCAGGGTTGCAACTCCTCATCTATTTAGCGCTCCTGTTACGCAGCAAAAATGGTGACAAGTTGAGATCAGTGATAGTTTCACTGGAGTGGAAATGAGTGAGAATGCTGAAGGTTTTCTGACTCAGGTTTTCCCTCCATGATCTCTGCAGGTCCTGTCCAGGTGAAGCAGCTCAACATCTCAGTCGGCATCGCGTCCCACGATATGTCCACGAAGATGAAACAAGTGGAGAGCTGGCTGGAGAAGAAACATCACGTCAAGCTGACGCTGCGGAGAAAACGCGACCAGCTCAGTGATGACCTGGTGAGCTTTACTCACAAATAAGGAATATTTATATCATTTTAAAAGTTTGGGTTTAATTTATGGACAGACATCTTGAGTCTAAAGAAAAAAAATCACCTATTTATTAGCAAATTGCTTTTTTTTATTACTTATTGAATTTTTTTCTGAAGGATAATTTCTTTTCCTTTTAGCCTTTAAATCACAAATATTAATTTTCAGCCTCTTAAATGGATTACCGTATTTTCCAGACTATAAGTCGCACCAGCCATAAAAAGCATAATAAAGCAGGAAAAGACATATATAAGTCGCACCGGAGTATAAGTCGCATTTTTGGGGGAAATTTATTTGATAAAATCCAACACCAAGAACAGACATGTCATCTTGAAAGGCAAT
>CAEGAD010063169.1:0-61054 GCA_903067055.1 Poeciliopsis paucimaculata
ATAGCGCGAGGGTGTTGTTTTTATTATATATATATATATATATATATATATATATATATATATATATATATATATATATAGCTTATAAAACATCCCTCACTGTAAAGCTTCAATACCTCTGAGGTGAAAGGAGCAAGCAAATCTCCATTCTCTAGATTCACAGTCATCACTCAGAACAGAGGTCATATAAGCCTTTAGATCCGTTAGGAGCATAAAAGAAAATTGACCATAGACACCCGATGAGAGGCTTGGATAACATATGGTGCTTAAACAGTCAATAGCAAAGTCTGTGTAAACCTGTCTGTGTACTACGCCGACATAAACGCACCTGCTGGTCCAGCAGCAGACTGCTTTGTGCTGGCACTGAGAGGTATTGAGTCCAATAACTGAAAGGCAACGTATTACGCAAGCCTTTTGCAGAGACAGTTATCTGTCTATCTGTTGCTTTTAACTCTTCGATATGTTTGTTGGTCTTCGTTCAACACGGGAACGGTCATTTCTGCAATTAGCAAGAAACAAATGTAACCATCTGGAGTTTTCCAGTAACCCTAGCAATGCATGGCGCTTTGTAAAAGTATTCATAGCATACCCTTTGAACTCTGTCATATTTTGTCATAAATAACGGACTGCGAACTATTTGATTTATATAGTATGAATGAAATACAGTGCATCCTTAAAAATCAGAATAATTATGTACATGTATGTCACATAAAACTCTTCTACAAATAATTATCATGTCATTTCTTATGATAAAAAATACTTATTTTTTTTGGTCTTTTCTTTTCTTCCTTTCAGTCCTTTGTTCCACACCAGTATAAGACAAAAATAGAAACAGGTAACTTTTGAAAGATAAAATTTATGAGACAGGTCATTCCTGTTTTCGAGTGGTACCTGCCCCTCCAGCCAAACTGTGGCTGCTTCATTTTAAAGATAAACTTGATGTTCATCATCATTTCCACCCAGGTCATTTTGTGGGCAGCAGAAAGGAGGAGACCCACTGGCAGACTTCAAGCCTGTGTGTCGTCTTCTGTTGCATCATAATGACCCTCCATATCTGGACAAAAGCTCTGTATCTTTCTTTGTATTTATATTTCTGGAAAAGTGACACGTCTTTTAAATCAAACCAAATGGATGTTTTTAATTTCTAATTTTGTGATGGTTCAGCTGCCTTGTTTCAGGATCAGACTTCCTACATATCTAGCTCATGCGAGTTAACTTTCTGACTATGTCAGAGTTCATCGCTTTGGCCTCATGCGCTGTTGTGAGGTTTTGATGCCTTATCATGTAACCTCTCTGAGAAACAGGGAACACCTGTCCTTGGACTCATAAGTTATGCTAATACATGCAGACACATGGTGGCCCGCTGCCTGACCTTGCTAAGAGAGCCTGTGTCATTGGAGAGAATAGTGGTGACCGCGCCGCAGGACACTCTCTGGCATATGTTCACTCAATATAGTCCTTAACAAATCCAGTGTGAGCTAGCTGTTTAAAGCTGCTTGCTGGTATAAGCAAACACTGTACAAAAGCAGAATAAAGCAATAAAACAAATCTGGCCAAAGATCTGTTCGATAGCCAAATGCCCCTAATAAGAGGCATTGTTATTGTATATGTAACAACACATATGGAAAACTGTAATAAAAAAACATTGTATTTTTAAATGGCTATGGTAATTAAGATTTTGTGGCTGTTGCACTGAAAAGAGAGGATTGTAAATGAACAACACAACTAAAACTGTTTAATGTACAAGCTAGAGTCAAATCATGTAGCACAGCTAGCTGATACGGGAAGTTTGAGAGTTAATGTTTAAAACCCCAAAATGTTGACTTATTGTGTATGATCTTTTTTCTTAAGCTACTTTTAATGTGTGTCTGTAATCATTGTCCTTTTTGAACACCTAAATGTGTTCAAGTTACAACCATCCTGCATGGTTGTAACTTAGTTACAACCATCCTGCATGGTTGTAACTTAGTTACAACCATGCAAACTATTGATGTCAAACTTAGTTACAACCATGCAGGGGTACACTTAGTTAACTTAGTTATTTCAGAATTGTGGAGGTAAAATCATATTGGTGCATGGTTTGTAGATTTATAGAAGGTAGTAACTGGTTAGCTAAGCCCAAAATTAGTAAAAAATAAATAAAGAAAAAAAGAACACCTCGCCTGGGATGCCTTACAATGATGCCTGGTTGGCCACTGGTCTGACCTAAACCCCACAGAGAATGTATTTTGTTAAATGTCATAATTTACAAATATTAATTAATATACCCTTAAATTATATCACTATGTGTTCACTGAAAATGCATAATCTGGCTGACACGAACCAGTATTTCTGTAGCATTGACAAAATGCCACCTGTGAATCATCCTGGGGGATTTGTCATCAACTGACCAATCAGTGGTCGGTATTTCTCCCTAAGTACACGCCCCTTATCTGGAGGAACTTAACCTTTAACAACAATTCTGGAGTTCGTCATTTGTAATGCAGTGCGGTCTTTAGGATTTTTGAGAAAAATAATAGGAAGTCATAGTTAAACGTTGACAGTGGGGAACATGCAAACTTGACAGCCATTACCCGGAGCGTGTGGAGAGCAGAATACAATTTATTAAATTTCTAAAAACCCAAACAGAGTCTGGAATAATGCAAGAAATGGAGCAAGGCCTGAAGCTGACCTCATTTGGAGTTGAATGAAACTGGAATCAACGGGAACTACCACATGTTCGGCTGCAAGAAGGTAACCTGTAGCAAACACATTTTGCAAAATGCGTCAAGACTTTGTGCCCCTCCTTCTCCCTCTGGCTGCAAAAGACTTGGGCTTTAACATTGGTTTCTCTGTTTCCCAAAAATAACCTTACAGACCTGATGTAGTATTTGTTGGAGAATTTTATTGTCTGTTGTCTTTGTGCTGACTGATAAGGCAAAAATGACTCAAAAACTGTCTTGGGTAAGGACTTGAGTTCCACTATGTCTGCCATTAGCACTGTTTGTCAGAGATTTGCTTTACTTTCATATCGGGTGGAGCGGGCATCATGTCACTTGAAGGATTTGATGTCAAATAGCAATTCACAGAAGTGGAACATAAAGTATTTACATAATTTATGTAAATACATAAAGCATTTCTGAATTTGAATCAAACATTTCAAGCCAACAAAGTTTACCACCTCCAAAAAAAATGGATACAATAATGACAGTGCATGATGCTCCAACAAAACAGTTCCCCCCCCCATTTGTCTGACAAGATAGCTCCTTTTCTCTGCATGCAACCAGTTTGCACAGGCAATGGACGTATGAACACTACTGTCAATGACAATCACACAAATTATGCAACTGCACACAAACTCTCCCAAACAGTCAAGCAAGACTGTTTGAGTGGCTGTTTGTCGAGGAAGAGGGATATTATTGTCTGTCTCTCCCATTTGCCTTCCGAGTGCACTTTTCAAGGTGCAGGGCTTGGTATTGCCATAGAAACAGCAAAGCGACCAGGAGTGAGGGGAGGGAGAAGAAGGTGGGCGGGGGGGATTTAGACGTGGGCAGGGAACATGGGAGGATGTTTTTAGGCATGTGGGGGGGCGGCTGGTCTTCTGGTTTCAGACAGACGAGCAGGACACAGAGACTTGGGAACACGGTGACATTTGTGTCGTGACAGCAGAAAATAAAAGTGAAAAGGGAGTGGCTTTCTCTGGAAGGGTTTCTGTGTGCATCTTTAGTGACATCTTTGCCTGTGTGCTCCTGAACAACCTTGAGGAGAACTGTTCTCTCGGAGCCCAGGTATAATCCTGATTCTTGGTGAAGGCTGACCTCTCGCTGTAAGTCACACAACCCCTTGATGGTCAGTGTTTGTGAGGCACAGACCTCCAGGTATTACTGGGTTATGTTTACATGTACATGTGTCTATGTTGGCCCAGAACTGTCCACCTCTGTAGATTCTTATTTTCTTTCTCTTTTTTTTTTTTTTTTCTTTAATTTGACCTTTATTCTACTGCAGTCACTTCGTCTAGGTTGGACAAAAAAACCTACAAACGGTTTAGAGAGCAAATTTCCCTTGAATTGTTGTTTCTCTCCTGACTTTTCACATCTGTCTTAAGATGATTTTTTTGTTATGCCCATGTTGGTTGCCTTTTCTCAAACTGTAATTGTAAGGAAAAGTTACACAGCACGTTAATTAGTGACAATGTTATTTATAATTTATGGCCAGATAGAAGAAACCGCTTCTATCTGGTCATAGAAGCAGATAGAAGCAGTGGGAAGAAGCCCTTCTTTTCAATTTATCACTGTCTTGTTTTGGCTGCTAGCCATATTCCTACCCTTCAAACTTTGTCATATTACTTTTATAGCACAACCAGAAATGTCTAATATTTTTCATTAGGTTTTTGTTAAGGTTTTTGTAAAGATGTTTGACAGATACAATTGGAAAGTCCACATTAGGAGACAGATGTAAAAAGTGAGATGGAGTGAACAATAAAAAGAACTTTAGAGATGGAGATAAAGAAACAAGAAAAATCTCAGATTACACTCATTGAACTGAATACCAGTTTGCAAATCACAAAATGTGATTAAATTATCTGTAATCAGAATAACATGGTTTCTGTTTGAATAATATTATCTTCAATTTTCAACTAGATAATAGAAAAACAAATCCATATACAATAAAAACGGTAAAATAGCCATTTACTGTAGTGTTCAATTCACGCTACAAATCAGATGTCAATTAGAAAACCGCACTAACTCATATTGTCTTACAGTATTAACATGTTGTTTAGCACGTCAGAGCACCTAATCCCAATGCCCACTTGCAAATATAAAACAAAAACACACCGGTCCAAGCCAGATTGCCCAGGACAGAAACCCTTATTGCCTTTATCACCGCCCCCAACCCTCTTCACACACACACTTCTTGTATTATTGAAATAAATCAAGATTTGAAATAAGTTTATGAGTGTAGATGGATACAGTGATTTATACTTTTCCTGTTTGCAGCAGTAAGAAGTTACCTTACTGGTCCTAATGAAATGAATGATTGAATATTGACTACATATTTGTTGCTGTAGAATTGAACAGTTTTGATATTTCCAAACAGGAAAACAGGCCCATTCAAAAAGTTTGAAAATTCATGGAAAGTTATTTTTATAGATTAGCTCAATTCATTAAGTAAAACACAATTTTACTTAATGTGTCTCATATATATATATGAGACACACAATTATTAAAATAATTGTGTGCCTCATTTGAACTTGTATCCTAATTTATTAAATTTATATAAATTTATATTATATTTAATATATTTATTAAATATAATATGGCTGTATATCACTAACTTGTGCTCTGTATGTCACAAAAAGCTAAATAATAATCTAATTGGTTATAGATGCACTTAGATTGCATTTGTCCCCAAAGTGTCTTCTGGAATTTTATATTTAATTCTGTCACTAACTTGAGCTAAACGTAAAATTGTCAAAAAGCTTAACTGAGTGTTCTACCTTAAAATTATATTTGCCTTTTAATATGTCTTTATTTTAGTACTGTTTGCAGGATATGATTATTTTATAATTGGAGTTAAGGATTAATGAAGGACTGCTACACTAGCTCTGTCATTTAGAATGACATAATTACTAACTGCATCTCTATGAAACAATAGTTCATGAATGTGTATTATTGTTATAATAAAGAATATAAAAGTTTCTGTTTCAATGTCAAAATAAAGTTGTGCTGTTGTTAATGAACGTAATTACTTATGAATGAGACTATTTTTTTAGTAAGTGTAATTGGAAGTTAGTTATTTTGGATGCTTTCCTCGCCTATATATCAAATATAAAATGTAAAAGGAGAACAAAACATTTTCCCCAAACAAGACAGATAAAAATTACATAAAATTCATAATAATAATAATAATAATAATAATAATAATAATCCTGAGATCATAATGATGAGTGATACAAATGATGGCGCTGAATATTTACTTTTTATTGTGTATTGTGTTGTAAAATCCAACGACTTTTAGTACATTAGCGAAAATCAATGAGTTCCACAAACCGAAAATAAATCCAGACTGGATTTTCATATGGCATACTTTAGATATGTGTAACAGATATTTTTATTGGTAATATGTTTATTGGATCATGCATTGTGATGACAGCGGATGATTTTTCTTCGGGACGCTAAGACAGTAAGTTGAGTGAAGCTAAACACAGAACAATGATGGAAGAAATCATGTTAGAGGCTGCAACAGATTTGAGTCTGGGAATACAATTTTTTCTTCTAGGGAAAACTAAGCATACAGACAGAGCAGCAACTTAATGGACCTGAGCTAAGCCTACCAAAGTGTTAGGAACTTCTTGTCAAAACCTAAAATAAATTAAGAATTGGTTTCAGGGCTGGCAAATTGTTGTTCATCCTCACACTCCCCATCCAGACAGTATGAATTTCAGCTATTGTATTAAAAAATGGACAGAAATGTAGTCTCTGGACGTGCAAGGCGGGTAAAGATGTGGCCTTAAACCCTTTCAGATACAACTGCAGAGAATGAAGGCTCCACAAAGTTATGAGTTTATTCTGCTTTTCAAGGACAGCTAAAGAAACGCTTCCCTGCAGCATGATGCTGCCATTGCCAAGTTTCACTGTGTGTTCAGGTTAATTATTAGGATTGGATTTTATCAGTATTATAGTAGCAGAAGCTGAAACCATTGCACACTTTACAGGAAGATGTGTATTTTTATTTTCTTCAAATACAGATTTATTTTGTGTTACTCCATTACATCTAACTCCAAAATATGGGAACACTAATAGTGTATTGCTCATGTTGTTTAAATTGTAATGCACATCTGTGTTTAAGAGTTTAGTAGTCAACAAGGGTAAATTATGTGCTAAATGAGGGCAATGCATGCTAGAAAGAACTGGAAGGTGGTCTCCTTTCTTCTGCCTGTAAATTGGACCCTTGGGTCCTGCAAGTAGCCAGCACGTTTCCCGCCTGCGGCCGCAAGAGGCGCTGGTGCTCAGCCAGCCAGTCCAGGACGGCGAGCTGAATATTCAAAGTTTACGAAAAGGCTCGCAGCATATCAGGGACCGCTGGAGCGAAGCGCCGAACTGTAGTTATGAACCTGGGAAAAGTGGCCAAGTTGTAAAAAAAAAACAAAAAAAAAAAAAACGACTTTAGGCCGAGGCCCCTCTCGCGCCGGAGGTGTGATGAAGCAGCGAGCTGTCAGCGGGCCTGTCTGTCAGTGGGCCAGCGCTCCGTGAAACATCTCCCCATCTCACACACTCACACGGGCTGTGGGTGGGAGCTCAGTGCCCGGTGCGAGTGTCAAGGCGGTGGGGGGGAGAGAGAGAGACGTGGAGCGGAAAGAAAAGGAAGAGTTGAGTGAGAGAGGGGAGAGAGTGAGAGACCTCGACTGAAAGAAGGAGAGAGAGAGCGCGAGGGAGAGAGAGAGAGAGAGAGAGAGGAAGAGAGAGAGAGATAGAGAGAGAGGGAGAGAGAGGAGGAGAGCTCTGTCTTTCCCGGTGCACTTGGCAGTCTAGTTGCGGGCTGCTGTGCTGTTGCTGTCGTGGCGTGGCTGGTCGCGCCAGGCGGGGGGAACTTCACCGCACTGGAGCCCGGAGTCCCACTCTCTCACCTGCGCAGTTCGGAGCTGCCATGGCTCTCTCGCCAAGATTGACTGTCCTAATTATTCTGCCGGCCTTCCTGCTGCACACCAGCGGCCTTTACATCGCCAGTAGCGTTGGTGAGTACAGTACAGCCAAACGTGGCCAGTGTTTATACTCCGTATCTGATCTGATCTCTTATCAGCGGGGCTCCTCTGCTCTGAGCGCTCCCCCGGAAACTCCGCTCCAAACTGTCCGGCTTTCTCATGCTTGCTTCATCCCAGACCTGCCTTTTCAGCTTCTTTCCCCAAAATTACACAATTTGCAACTTCTGTGCGCCCTGCTGTTGTGCGCGTACTTTCCGAGGGTCCCTTGGCGGCGGAACTGCAAGCAGTGTTGTGATTTGCTCTCTCTCCTCCCCCCCCCGCCCATCCATTCACTGGATTAAATTCTTCTTTTAGAGAAGCACCAGATTTATCGATCACACTGTCGGGCTTTTGCAGGGAAGTAGCCGTAACGTTATCTGATTCGACCGCTGTCGCATCTATCGATCTGTGACAGGACGCATGGAGTCGGATGTCAGCCTATTGATCACACTATTATCAAATCGTTCCCCGAACATGGAGAGGTCCAAGAGGGATTAAGAGAGTGCGCTTGATTTTATCAGTCAGCAAAACTTTATCCATTTAGACCTGATGAGTGCGCCGGAGAGATGCTTGTAAGGAGGTGACACACCTGACTCCTAAGTAACACTGGCACCACGAAACGGCCTTGGCTCACGGTGTTTGGCTCACGGTGTTTGCGTGTGTGTCAGTAGGTGTGGGAAGCTTCTCTATGGTGTACCTGTAAGATCACTGTCACGTGTGAACTACAGATAATAACATCAGAGGATCTGTAATTTATCCAAAGTAACGCTTTTTTTTTTTTTAATGCAAACTATTTATTATAAGAAAGATGATACGTGTCTGAAATATTAGGTGGGTTTAGTATCGTGTTTGCACGAATGCCTTTCCTTCTTCTTTTTTCTTTTTTTTGTAAGTCGGGCAGTTCGACAGTGATGAAGCAGTGTGAGAAAGCTGCAATTAGCACCTTGATCTTGCTCCGGGTTTCCTGTTGTCGGTGGAAGGGCACAGAAGGTGTCAGGAGCGCAGCGCGCACTGCTGAGGCTGCCGTTTCCAAATGCACGCAACCCGAGCGTCGGGGTCGCCTCTGGGTGCATGGGTGGGGTCTGCTCCTGTGTCTGTAAGGAAAGGGTGCAATCGGAGGGGATTATAATATGATGGCTGGGGAGTGGGGGGTTTCGAGTCCCACAAACCCCCCAAAGTCAGAGCAGAGCCTCTTCCAAAAGTATTCACGCCCCCGGAACCTTTTCATACTTTGTCAAATTGCGACTTAAAATTTAAATGCATTTTATTGGGGGCTTTGTAAGGCAGATGAAAAGTAACGCATGATAGTAAATTGGATGGAATATGATTCATGGTTTTGTATATTTCTTCTTACTAGACAAATGTGACAAGTGTGCCATGCATTTGTAATCAGTCCTCGTAGTATTTGTGCTGCAATTATTGCTGTAAATCCTTCTGCTACATTAAAAAAATTTTTTAATCCATCCTTCTTTTTTTTGCAAAATAGCTTAAAGTAACTAAAATTGGATGGATGAAACTATAAACAAGCTTTTCAAGTCTTTCTATAAATCCTCAATTAGATTTATGTCTGGACTTTGACTAGGCCTTTCTAAAAAAAAAAAAGAATGTCCTATGATCCACTTTTCATTGTGGCTGTAGGTTCGAACAATGTCTTACCTGAGATTGAATGTCCTGTGCAGACTCAAGTCTTTTTTTGGTGTTTTCTCAGCTTTTCTTCCAAGACTGCCCTTATAGTTCCACCCATTCTTCCGATCAGCACTGACCAGCTTCCCGAAAATGTCACTGCCGAAGAATAGCGTCTGCATGATTCTGCCAACGCCTTGCTTTCATGTGGGGATGATGTGTTTTCAGTGTGACGACCAGATTTAGTATTCCGTTACTGTTTGGTATACAGGACAGAAAGTTCAGTTTTTCTGTTTGGTAGAACACAGACCTTCAACAAATAATATTTTGAGAGTCTGTCTACAGCAGAAACTCGAGCACCTTTGACTATGTGCTGGCGGTGTGCCCTATACCACCAGTTATAAAGTGTAAGTAGTGTGATTTCTTTTGATCTTTTTTTGAGCATTGGATTTCTGCACTCTTAAATACATTGCAGTTTGTTTCCCCCACCTGAGCAATGAAACTCTGCAGCTCCTCCACTAATACTGCAAGCCTCTTGATTCGTGCTCTTCTCACCCTTAGAGCGTTTGTTCGCCAAAGTCATCTAACAAATCTGTGAGGCATTCACAGAACAGCTGGCTTTATTGAAACATTTTATGACACACAGATGGACTTTGTTTCCTTCTTGTCAGATCCACTTGGATTTATTTGGGGAGATCAGAGTAAATGCACAACCATTTTTTAAATTTTCTGTTTAAAACAAGTGAAATTATGCAATACTTTGTTTTGCTATACTATGTAAAATCACAATAAGCTACACTGAAGCTTACGGTTATCACGCAACTACATTTTGAATAAGTTCAATATTTATGAATTACAGGCATATTTTTAAACTTAATGTCTAATCTTGTAGCCCTTGTTTAAATGTAATGGTATCTACATAGATTGCTGTGATTCATATGTAGTTCAGTAAATTAAAGGGCATAAACCACAAGTGAATATCAAATCTAATCTGTATGACACCTGCATCTAAATTGGTAGAACTCAGACCTTCAACATACAGTGTGTTGAGAGTCTGTCGACAGCAGAAAAGAGCTGTAGACAGACATAACTCCAAAAAAAATAAAAATAAAAAAAATCAACTAGATAAAGAGGAAGATGTTCTCTGCACACATTTACAACCACTCTCTTTCTCTATGTCAATAAAAATATGGCTCAGTAATTTCATCTGGCGGAAGATTTCTAGAGAATTTAAATAATAACATCTTCACTATGTATTTCATTTTTCAGTTTTACAACATTGAGAAATGTGCATGTAAAACTAGCAACATAATAAAACGTTTAATAGTTAAAAGCTTGATCTTAAATGTTATATATAAATGTTCTATATGACTTCAAATTGTATTTAATTTGATCAATAACATTAGGAGATTAATAGCTGCTCCAGAAATGATTATGAATTGGTGTGATGTAAATAAACTTGCAGATTCTCAGCTGTCACATTGATTGATGCACCTTTTGTCAAAACCCTTTCTCTGTTGTAATCTGCTGGACTTTGAGTTTAGCTTGATAATTTTGGTTTCAGAATCGTATGTTTCCTTTTACTCCTCTGTTTTTGATTACTAGTGTTACTCTTTTATTTCAGTAACTGAGTAACATAGTCTCTGATAGCTGTTCCCATCTGTTCATTCTTTCATCTGTGTAGCATCAAATAAATACTTCTTGGTCCAGGTACTCCATGTCAGACCCTCTGTTGTTCGCACCCTGCTGTTTACAGTCTGTTCCTGGCTAATAAGTTCTGGTAATTGAAGTCATCTATATTTCCACAATGCTTCTGCTGTCCTTTTTTCTGCTACACCCAAACATAACAGTGTACAATTTCTAAATTTCTACCTTTTGCAACTTTTATTGTTTGATTTCTTACTTTTTTATTACTTGTCCTATAACTTTTTTGTCCTTCCCCATCTTACTGTTCTTCCCTCTCCTCTTCACCCAATAACATTCTTTACATCTTTCTTCTGGATTGATTCCCTAATCCAACACTGCTTTTTCTTTTTCCCAGACTCCCTGCAGCACATCCTGGGGGACTATGGACTGGTAAGGCCGATCAGTGTGGACGCAGAGGGCCGCTTTCTGTCACATGCCGTCTCGGGTGGTCGCGTGGCAGCGGGGCAGTCCCGTAGGCGCCGGAAGAGGGAGGTAGGAGAAGGCAACGATGAGTGGGAAGGATATAGAGGAGCCGAGGAGAACAGAGAGTACCATGCCAGTCAGGAGAGGCTTTACTACAATGTCACTGTCTTCGGCCGGGAGTTCCACCTGCGCCTGCGCCACAACGCCAGGCTGGTGGCCCCCGGAGCCAAGATGGAGTGGCACGACGACAGTGACAGCATTCAATTCTCTGAGCCCCTGCATGACGAGTGCCTGTACGTGGGGGACATCACAGACACACCGGGAGGCACCGTGGCTCTCAGCAACTGTGACGGACTGGTGAGTGGACAAGCAGTTGTACGTGTGTTACGAGTGGATGTGGGGCTCGCCACGAAAGCATCTGGCAAAACACGAGGTGACACAGGAGAGCGCAAAACCCATCCAAATGGATTGGGTTACTCTAGGGCTGCACAATACATCACAGGAATATCATTAAAACAGCAACAGGAAAATAAAGTGACAAGGTGATCAAGTCATTTAGAAACTACAGCTATCCTGTGCCAAGGCCAAAACAGCAGATGTTGTCTGGAAGGAACTTTTTCAATAAAACCTTCTTCTTTAAATCTAAATAATATTTTCTTTTTTCCAGTAGCTGAATTGGACACTCATTATTTAGGGACATTAACACATTTTAATAAATCTTCGTAGTACTTTTTATTAATTATTCATCTCAAGTCATATAGTTATCACATCATTCACCAATATTACTGCATATTGCGTGTTTTCCTAGGTTTCTCTGTTGTGTGAGCTCCTTCTCCTGTCACATCCACTCCTTACAACTCTAGACCTGCCGTGAGATAAAGCTGAATCATGTTTTAGCCTCTTCACAGTCTCCTCACTGTACTGAAGGAGTTTTCAAAGGACTACATCAATATTTCTCCAATAATCTCACATTAAGCATAAACAGGGATGAGGTTCTTATGGTCACTTTGAGCAAAATTGCCATAGTATCACATTATTAGCCCAAAAGTCCAAAACGAAAAGGCATAATGTAATTGCACTAATTTAATACCACCGACAGGTTTGCTGGAATATTGATATGTCTTAAGGAATTTAAGCATTTATTTAAACATCCTGTCGTGTTTTTTGATGCCCTCCTACTTTGTATACTGTGTATGCGTTGGAATCAAATATGTGGAGCGTTAACCTGCATCAGAACATTTCTTTTGCATTGACATCCCTGTTTTGAATTTTTCACATATTTTAGCAGCAACTGTTTGATCCACCCTGGAATGAAATTTGAATGCTCTTTGTTCACCGTCTAGTGGTCAGATGATTTTTGTGAAATACTCAGAAAGTAGGTCATGTCGCCAGTTTAACTTTCAGTTTCAATCACGGTCTCAATGACAGAAGTTATGCATTGTCCTGAATGAGATTACATGATTCTTTTTTTCTTTATTTGGTCTTTGGTGCCATGTTTCAGTTGCAGTTGTGTAATTGCTGTGGCAGTGGCACACATTTGCATCATACATGGTGTATCTGTGTGATGGATTCTTTAGACATTTTAAACAAATTGGCTAGTGATCAAATTGTCATATGTTTTTGCATCAAATGTGTCCTAAATCGATGTTGAGTGATTTACGTAAGTTAGCAAGCCTTTCTAGACAACTGAAATGCAAGAACAAATATGAAATGGTGTGATGGGACCATTAGCAAAAGTGATCGGTGACACTTATTTAGTTCCTTCACTTTGACTGTCCAGGTTTTTTTGTGACCAGAAATATTTCCAAAAAGCAGAACTTGTCTTCCATAATTTAAAACATTAAAGCGTTAAAAACAAATAGTCTTGTCTCAGCCAGATAACTGGTGGTAACAGGTGGCAGAGAGAAAATAATGTATTCCTCTACCCTCCAAATTATAGTTTTGAATCCAACAAAAATGAAGGAATTAAAAGATTTACCCACTTTATGCGGCAAAGAATGCTTTGACGCATAAATTGGGTAAATAATTAGGGGAAATAAAAAAAAAGAGTGAATCAGAATATATGCAGTCTCAGCTTTTTGAGTTGTATTTGGCTTCATTTTGATGCAAGCAGAGAGAGCAAAAACTATCAGTCCAACAACTCTCGGGATTTAAAGTGCTTCCATGAAATGTTTTGTTGCCCAACAGTTGCTCAAATAACTTTTAATAGATGGAACGAGAAAAAAGGAAGGATATGGCAAACTGTTGGTGGATGACTGTCAGTGAGGGAGCGAAGTGAGATGTACACAGTGTGAAGACTGTGCACAGGAACTGAGATGAGAAGATGAAGAGAGACAGACCCAGTGCTAAAGGAAGAGGTGGAAGGGACGACTGTACGAGATAAGCCTAAGGCAGTGCAGGAGGAAAAAGGAAGGTAAATATGGAAGCAATATGCAAAAAAAGGAGGATATGTACAGAAAATGTTGAGTTTGGGGCTGATCCTCTCATTAGGGAAATGGTTCATTAGTCAGTCAGATCAGCCCACCATTGAAGCAGAGCGGCAGCAACTGGATCCATTTAGGGCTGAGGACACTGGGGACTGAGTGAGCAGCTGAGAGAGTAGGCAAGAAGCCAGAACAGGACTGGCCTGACATGCCCACTTAGCTTGATACCAGCCAGCGGCACCTCACCGCTGTTGCTTCTTGTTCTGCATTGTCCTTTCAGGCCTTATTGGCAATGTCTGGAAAAGCTTGCTGCTAAAGCAAAGTTGTAGCAGATCACAGATCCGTCAGTACCAATCATGAGTTTGTTAACTGCACTCTTGTTCCACATATCCAAAGGATTTATTAACACATGTAAATTTCCTATCATTTGCATGCGGGAACAGGTTTAGCTGAGTATAAATGTCTGCAGAGAAGCATTTTTGAAAGATTATGGGCACGGGGAAACTACTCCAAAAACATGTAGCATCTTTGAATGCAGGATGTTGAGTTAAACAAGGATTTAAATGTTTTGTCAGCAGTTTTTGTTTGTCGTCTGTTGCATGTTGGCTGCAGGGATTTAGAGGTGGGCTCATGTTACGGAGGTGTCACTATTTGCTTTCTTTGAGACTCTGGCTTATCTAATGCCAGAGCACCTTAGATTTTAACTATCGATTTTAAATTCTTTAACAGCAAATATTTGTGGGTATTTTTTGTTATGTCTTTGTACTGGCCCTATGATGTGTAGAGACACCGTTACACATGACGATTCCTCATTCTTTATAGTTGATTTTTGTCTCACTTTTAATTCCAGGTCATTTTATTACCAATAATTACTTGTATTGTCTGTCTTTTTATTTTACTCATTAATTTCATTTTGGTTATTCGATTGTGTGTTTCTAGTGCTTAAATGTCCAAATCATGCTTGGCTGCATAAAAAGTGCTCTAGAAACATAGCTGGGATGGATGAATGGATAAAAATAAAATGCTCCACAACATCTTATTTACAAAGTTGAATGGATTTGATTCAAGTTTGTAGCAATATTAAGAAAGATTGGGTTGGCCGGGACTCTTTCATAAATGTGTTTTTTCCGTGGTTTAGAAAAATTGTTGCTTTTTTTGGAGTGATGTTGGTGGCTCCATGCAAACGACTTAGAAGTCACCAACGAAAGCTTCTGAATGTCTAAAATGTATTATTCAAGGAAGGCTTATGCATTTTGAATAGATGAGAAGCAATATATTTCAAGGTTAGAAAAGAAAAAAAGCTACCTTTAATAAAAAGCAATTTAGTGAAATTGTGTGGTTGTGAAACTGAGGAAAGTTAGTCTCAGATACATGGAAACAAGAATTAAATCCTAGAAATCGTTTCTCATTGCAGACGGAAGAGGATTTGTGAAGAGAAATTGGACCAAAACCAGGATCTGAATTCCTGAATTCCTTTCGTCTCTGTGTGTTTGTTTGGGGAGGCTGTTGATTGTTCTGGCCTGATTTTGTGCACATTTGGATTTGCATCTTCTGTCGCAAAGATTGGATTGATGGCTATGGTTATGACAACATTGCGATTTATGTTTTAATGACAGACACGTATTTTACTGTGAGATACATCTCGACATGCTGAAAATGATGCAATCATTTTCACTTCAAACATTTCATCTTTTTTCATTCCATTCCTCTAAAGCTTGTGCTGCTTCGAAGGAACTCTGTATTCTACTTAAAGTTTTGCTCCATGTCCTTTTTGCCCAGTTTTTGAGAACATTTCGTTAGAGCATGTTCCCCGAGCTCATTGTTAACTTTTCTCCATTATGTAGTCGTGACTCTTAGAGGTAAAGTATCCTTGAAGTTGATAAAGCGCACTAGATGCTCTATTCAGAGACATAAGTATATTACTCTATTTTGATTTATTATGAACTCCAAAGTATTTCACCTGATAAATAAAAAAGAATACATTATGAGTCAAACACAAAAATTGAATAGGCAACTAAGTAATAAAGTTAGATGACTCAGCCTCTTGAATTTACACAGAATCATCTTTTACGTTCAACTCTAGAATACGAATTTGTCAGTTTATTCATTCAGACTTCGGCAGGTGAAATGTGTGCATTAAAATAATATTTTATTGCATTTCTGTAATTTTGAGCTGAACAGTTTTGAGAAACGCAATGTCTATTTTGATTTCAAACAATCCAATGTGGAAAAATCCTACATTAAGAAATGATTGTTTGAATCAGAAACACTGGTGGGAAAATTACAGATATTCATAACAATCCTGAGGCATTTTTTAAAATTGATATCTTTGAATCATTTGAAGTTAGTTAGCCGGTTAGCTTCTCTTGAGCATAAATGACACGGCACACACCAATCCATTTTAGTCACCAAAACACTAGAAAGAGGGCCTATAATTATGTTTCCACTGAGTCAGGAGGCTGGTCAGAGGGGTTAAAAGAAAACACTAATGCGCACTGCAAGAGAGCCGAAACAGTCTGCTTGTGGTCAACAAGTTTCCATAAAACGAACAAAAAATATTTGCAAGTAGAGCTGTTCTGTGGGAAGCCAAGCAGAAAAAACAGCCTTTTTTGTCTTACCGTAACTTTACAAATTATGTAGCTTTATGTTATTAAAGCTAAAGTTTAATCAGTAACACTTTAAAAAAAAAATGTAGTTCAGATCATGATTTCCTGGTTAATGTCAAGTTGTCATAACAAAGACATTTTGAATAATGTCAACTTTGTATTAAAAGTGTCATGATTTACCGAATGACACTTTATGACAACAGTCATAAATATTCATTTAGACTTACTCATGTTCATGATAGGTGTTATGTCATGTTTATGATGGTGTCATGACAGTTTTATTCACAACCCATCAAATAAAGTGTTACCTTGAATGGTTTGCCTAATGAATAAATATATTGAAATTAAAGTGTAGCTTTTATTACATATCCTGTATACACTTATGCTGCTGCAGTAAAAGGTGATGTTGTTTAACGGCATTGTGTGCACAACTTTACCATAAGTACCTACAAAATAGTCCACCTCTGTATAAAGAAAATTGCTCTATTTCTCAGTGTCTTATTTGTTAGATATCAACCTATACTTTGAGGACTTGATGTTCTTTTAGATGCACTACAGAACATAGAGTCACACTGTAAATGAAGGAAAATGAAGGGCCTCACAAATCAACAATGGAGTGGATGGGTATCTTTAACAATGTGTGTCATAGAGGACGTGTGTTTCCACTCATCTGCGGTTTTACACCTGCAAACCAGGTGGGTGCACACCTGGATGATCAAATGCTGCTCTGGTGCAGATATTTGCTGCTTGTTGCATCCCTAAATAAATGCACAGTATATGTGCATCAAATTTCAGAAATCAAAGCGACGTGCACCCGTCTTGTTGCATTCGCCCCGCAGTTCCCCTCGTTCTTTCTGTTTCTTGGCCAGCAGCAAAGCAGAAGGACTCTCTCCTAATGATGGTATTAAAAGAGTCAGGGAAATGACAGAGAAGGTGAAAGACAAAAGAATGTAGGAGATAGCTTCTTGCTTCCTCACACCCACAGATTCAGAGCTTCAGCAAAGAAAAAAAGAGAGAGACAGCGAGAGGAGAGACAGTGTTCCTTTATGAGCACTCTTTGTCTGTTTTTAGCAACAGCTCTTCTCCTGTGCAATGATCAGACAAGTGCTGTTCAGGGTTAAGGGTATTGCCCATCATTTATGCAGAACGTTTACAGCTGTCGAAATTTTTCAATGGTTTTTCAATAGCATAAATTATCTCAAGTTGATTACTTTTTAGCCCTTATTCCACACAGTTGATACTCTTGTATTCTTTTCCTTGCTGTGTATTTTGTGTATCTGATTAGCACACAGCATGAAGGCTGGAAGGCAGCACTGTGACTCTGTGCTTGTATTGAAAACACTCTGACATAAATGGCAAAGAGAAATGCCAAAGAATTGACAGGTTGTTTATTGATTCATTTTCTTTGGGTTGAAAACATTGTTTTTGACTCGTTCCACACAGAAGCAGCCCACTCAGTGTTTCAAAGCTTTCCTGGAGCATACAGACCCTGAGGAAGATGCTGCCTATTTGCTAATGTCACAAAGATGGATGAGGCCAAAATTTTCTTAACTGCTGTCTAAGACCGTACAGGTACAGAATTTATTTTATGCAGGATATTTCATAAATCTTAGATTCCGTTTTTACTGAATGTTTCCAGTTTGGGTTTGAGCAAGTGTTGCTTCATATAGGGAGCCATTTCATTCAAGTTAAACAATTTGAATATTTCTAAATTATTATTATTAATAAATATTCCATTAAGCAAAAATAAACATAAAGCAGTTTTTGCTCTTTTTTTGTTTAGTTTTAATTTATTTGAAGATTTATATATTTTACTCAAGCCTTAATGGGACGCAGCCTCGCACATTTACACTCTCATGCAGATGCACTGAATTTCATTAAAACTGCACCCCCAAATTTGAATACAAGAACATGAAATAAAAATCCTGCTGTAAAATTTTTGAAATTAAAACGGTGCTAAGAAAATAAGTCCTTGAAATACGTAAAGTAGCTTTACAAAAGAAGTCAACATAAAAAAAAAACATTATGAAGTGAATAAATAAACAATGAAAACAATAAGTGTCTGATTTACAAACGCTGATTAAAAAACACTTTTTATATTTAGTATTTTTTTATTTTATTTATGGAAACATTTATTTAGTTGGAGTATTAATCATTTATAAATAACAGTAATTGTTAATTTGTTTAATTTTGAATGATAAGGACATATTATAAAACTTAATATGTGTGGTTATTAAACTACTTGCAACTCACTTTCTTTCTCTTGGACATTTTTTGTTGTTAAAGTTCCTCCAAAAGACCTTTTTTTTACATTTAAGCACTGGGGACTCATATAGGGAACACCTTGATAACAATCACAAAAGAATTGATCTTGCTGGCCTTCAACCTTTTCATTTTGTAGCAGATGCATAGATGTTTGGTCATATCAGGACCCCATTCTCATAGCTTCAAGTTTTAGGTGTATAAGCTGCTTGATACTTGGCTTTCACTTAGTTTGTTCTTTGGTTTAGGTTTAACCCTAATGATAGCACGCATTAAGAAAAGTGTTATTTATATCTTAATTTCTTCAACAGTGTTAACATCAACCTGAAATTATATCTTTTTTTATTCACTGCACTTTAGGAGGGTTGTAAATGCCTTTAAAAACTTTAATTTCATTTTTACATTAGAGCGATTCAACATTAGATTAATATGCAGTACGAGTCTGCTTAACTAAACGTTATTATCACTTAATCAAACTTGGCATATCTAAAAGTTCACCGTCATCTGAGCCTGACCAGATGTCAGCAGCAAAGTTTGCAGACTTGCACACTTTCCTAGCGTATTAAAGACTTGATCTGACAGCTTACTTGTGGTGCACTTAAAGGGAAAGTACATTTTTAGTGGGTCATCAGCTTTGTCAATCAAAAGCTCTCTAAATTAAGCATTGCTTTAGCTTCTTCTTTTCTCATGTGACCTTCCTACCCAGCAATTTCTCTCTTTTTTTGTAAAAGCTGACAGCTATTAATGTTTTGTGGCATTTATCTATAAAGCTCCCATACGGCTGCACTAAAATATAAACTGGTTTTTTTTGTTGTTTTTTTTTTTTTATACGAATACTTAAGTATTCCCAGAAACAAGTTAACAAGTCAAATTTGTAATATGTTTTAGTTCGTGGCAATGGTGGTGTGAACTTATAAAAACATGTTTAAACTCATTCTGGTGATTTGCTACCTTACATGAAGTCACCTTTCCAAACAGAAGGGCTCACTGTGAAAAAAATATAACTGTTCACCTCTATGCAGATAGTAATGATGCAAGGATTACTAGATTGGAAGCCTAAAATGATATGAGTTATTTTGCTGTTTTCTGTTGAGGCTTCCTGTTATCGACTGAATTTATTTTGATGTGTTCAAAGATTTACAACATGATAAGTTAATGAACATAATTATCTTAAGTGAATTTTAAGTTTAGATAACATTAAATATTAAATTGCCTTTCTCAACCACTTGCTTGAATGTCTGCTGAGATCTCAATCATGCCACAGTTTATAGATGGAGGTGAATGCCAAATCCTTTAAAATAATCAGAATCACAATAAATCGTGTCAGTGCCACTTGCCCCAGCCTGTAACCCACGGAGCATGCTCAGTCATTACCTCCACATTAGGAGTTAATAGAAAAGGCAGCTGTGTGCCGAGCCAAACCATATATCCATCTAGTCGACCCAGCAGCTAAGCCTGGTCAGGCGTAGCAGCTCTGGGCCCTGCAGTGTGTTATTTCTCCCTGGGTCACACGATAAGCAGCTCTCAGCTATAATCAGCTCAAATTGAAATGATGACATCAATTACAGCACAATACATAGCTGTTATTGACCCTAGCCCTGCCTGACTGTAAAACAAACCAAAAAAAAAAAAAAAAAAAAGAAGAACAAAAAAAAAACAGTGGAGTGAGGCCTGCAGGAGCCACAGGGCTGGAGGGAGAGCCTGGTACACTAGATAGGAGGCCAATGTACGGCATGAATGAAGTGAGGAAGAAGGAGAGAGAGAGAGAGAGAGATAGAGAGATAGAGATACCCCCTAGTATCTGATTGCAGTGTAGCTCTACTCAAACATACAATTACTCAATCTGGAGCTATTATCAGAATCAGAGGAAAAGACGGAGAGAGAGCGAGAGAGACATAGTGTAAACTCATTCTGACGAATGTTACACTGAACAAACGAGTGCTTTTACCAGAGCTGTGATTACTGCCACTCACTCCATGCACTTAACCAGCCCCCTCGCCGCTCTTCCTCCCCTCGCTCTCTGTCATTCACACAGGGCTGCCTCCGTTTATCTGAGTGCTTCAAATAATAGGACTCTCTACAGAAAATAGAGCAGTGGAACCCCAACAATTTAAGGGAAATACCTCTATGATGTCATAATACAAGTGGGTTATTGTTATACTCTGTTCTACAGCTGATGTGGAGCATATATATATATATTTAAATATATACCGTAGAACATTTGTTTATAACTCCTTCACTGAGATATTTCTAAATAAAATCTGCCAACACACAACCCTTTACTTACAGTGCGAAAGTGATCCTTTACTCAGGTGGAAGAATTTGTTGATTTGGACACTATCAGTCATGCACATCATAAATTAGGCCTTTTCAAAAGACAGCCATACAATGTCCAGATTAAACTTGGCTTGAATCAATATAGGAAATATAGCAAACATGTTATTTCCTGTGTTATGTTTTTTTCTTTTTTTTAAATGATCCTCTGGTCATTAAAAAAAAAAAAAAAAAACCTTTTTGGCCTCCATGTAAAATACTATGTTTGGCGACAAACTAAAACGTTACGTAACCCTGAGTACAATCTCATTATTATGGAACATGGTGGTGGCAGCTTCATGCTGTGGGCATTCTATTCCTTGTTTCTCTTTCCAACAGGACAAAAGATGTTCATATACAGACAGAGTCGTAAAGGCATGACATGTATTTATGAAGAGTGATTTTTAAGTAGTATGAATCACCAATATCTGAGGGCCTCACATCTGATCCTCTAGTGAGTAGTGATTCCTTTAGCTGGAAAATGCGTACATAAAAATGTAGATAGTTCAGACTTCTTTTTCCTTTTTTTCTTCTTTGTTGCAAACTTGAATATTATAATGTACATAAAAAATAGGGAAATAATTTAGAAATGTAACATTAAATGCTTTTTGTGCCTGTTTGACCAGTTCTAAGCATGGGAGTCCCCCGGGCTGCACAGCCATGCAGAGAACTGATCGATGCTCGCAACATCAGCAGTTCTGCAGATCTCTGCAGCCTCTGTAGGGCTTCTTAGAAAACCAGACAAGACATCATCCTCTCATCCCACCGTCTTAACAAGCTGTCTTCCAGCCCCACCTCCAACTGACCCTGCCTACATCATCTGGAGCTTATTTTACCTCCCGTTTCATGTTTCCCCGCAAAACAACATCACAGAGAGCGTAGGAAAATGTGAAAGGTGTGGACACTTGTTTATAGCTATTTTTGGTAGTGGAGGTATAATTAGCATGTACACTTCAAATCAAAGGTTACATCCTTGATTTAAGAAGCTTGAAAACTTCAATGCCTGATCATGGAGGTATGTTATGTTTGCCATCTGTTTTTACCTCATATGCTCTTTGTACTGCTGCTCTCGTACTGTTATTTGTTTTGTTGTCTCTCATTTGGATTGTCTTCTTTTCTTCTGCTTTTTTCTGGAACAAAAGCATTACACACTCTTTTCAGTTGTGCATAAGGACTTCAGAAATTGTAACAGAACAGGCATATGTAATATATTATATAATGACATGTTGTATTCTAATAACTGACACTGTGGGGGCTGGAGTGAAGAAGCAGAAACAAATAAAGACATGCTTTCCTTTGATCAGTCTGACTTATCGTTTGCCAACGTGTACATGGAAAGCTTTGGATATGGCCGTACAATTACATAACCTGTTTGCCAAGAAAATAATGGACATTGTGAGAGAAATTTTATTTATTTTTTTTTACATGTAAAGCACAGTGGGGTATTTTTTAGTGTGACATTAATGCGTTCTTGGTGCATCCTCTCAATTATGGCAAAGGAAAGACAGCGCTTAGTTATTCGGAGGTAACAACCAGGCTTTACTGTTCTGGAGCAAGTTTTGTTTTTCCAAACTTTTGCTGATTCTTATTGTTCTGTGAAAATGCTGTATATTATGAAAGCTCATATCTTTAAACATTGTTTTATCCAACAAATAAATCCTTCAAATTCTGTGAAAGAGATGGGAGTTTTTAAACCACCCGGAAAAGGAAGCAATTGTAAACCTATCCCCATTTTTCTCTCTTCGAAGCTCCAGTTGTTTTTTGTGCTAGTAGAAAGAAAAGCTTGACATTTTCAGGTGTAGTTTGTGTCGTGAACAAAAGTTTCTGAATGTTCTGCATTTGACCGGTGGATTAGTAGTTAGGACCAATTATGGGAAAACTGACCCATTTCAAACCTTAGCCAATTGATTGTTGCATCACTAATACTTATGTCATATAAATGAAATAGAGCACATCAGACTAAGCAAATCTTGTTAGATATATAACATTTTAATTGTCTCTGTACAAAATATTAGGAAATTGGAAGCTCCAAGAGTTTCTATACTAATTGTAAACTTTCAGACTGATCAAAAGAGAGCATGTCTTTATTTGTTCCTGCTTCTCCAGAGCTCATCATTGCCCTTATTGGAAGAGACGTCGGTGGTACACTGGACAAGCTGACAGTCAGTTAAAGAGCTGACACAATGACAAGGCCATTAGCTTCTCACCTACACCCAATTTAGAATCACTAAATTACTGACAACTCTATAGACAGACAGGGGAAACTTGCACTGCATTGCAGCTGTTTTGTTGTCGTTTGTACTGAGTCTGCACTCAGGATTTAAGATTCTACTACAGTATCTTTAAAAGACGATTATATGAATATAATATGTATTGAAATGATACTTGGGAAGTTCCAGATAAAAAAAAAACAAACAAAAAAAAAAAACAGAATGACAAGCTTTTTAATAGTAAAATCTTAAATATGCTTATTAAATGTTAGCTAATAACATTTAATATTTATTAGGTATTAAATTGGAAATGGTCACCTTTACCAACATGGTCAATACAATGCATTTCTTTGCTGATAATGTGCCCTTTGTGTGAATTACATTTAGGATTTTCAAAAATGCTCAATTTCCTCCTCTTCATCTCGTGGACTGCTATTGAAAAAGGCAAACCGCAAAGCACCCATATCTTTTATTATTGCTCCCTTCATATTTGGGTGCTTCTATGTTATTTTTAGATCTTCCTCTAGAAAAAAAACAGTAGCAAGAAAAAAAAACACAAACACATAATGTCACTCTCAGTTTGTGTCCCCTGGTTTATTTAACTTTACTTGTTAGTTCTTTTTTTGTTGTTGTTTTTGTGCTACTTGTGTCATGTGTACATGCCAGTAGTATCTGTCAGAAGTATCTGAAACTGTTGAGAAAACTAACTAAAACTAACGTCAGCCATATATTGAGCCAAAAGAGGATTCCAGCTCTGCAGGCACGCCGTCCAGTGCCATTTTCTAAAAACTCCCATCAATCTGCCCACTTAAACCACTAGCATTCCACACTATGGTGGGACACTCCCTTTAAGATGCATGTTTCACTAACTTTTTATTTGTTGTAGGATTTAGAGAACTATAGGTGATTCCGTGTTTTTATTTATTCTACAAGTTGAAAACATAAATGTACTTTTCATGGAACATAAATGTACTTTTCTAAGATTGTTGGTCAAGCAATGTCTTTTCCACTTTCCCATATCTTTTTACATTTGTCAAATTTTAACATTAATCTCTGTATTCACTCACTGTTCCGTTTGATTTTTGGATCAAGTTCTACTTTGTGATAAAAATATAGACTGGCAAACATTGTTTTGGTCAAAATGTTTTGTTTCTCAGTTCTTTTTGCACAAACTTTAAGTTGCAGAAATATCTCCTGATTTATTCAGAGTGTAAAAGTAATGGGTATATATAAAAAAATTCAGTTGTGTTGCTCTGTTCACAAACTGTGGTTAGAGGCCATCTCCAAATCCTGACTCAGACTACAATCAGTGTTCATTCATATATTAAATATGTTATTTTTTTTATTTAAATGCACATTTACTGGTCATTATATTGTTGTTGGAGAAGAGATGTTTTTATACCCTATGAAAATGCTAATGATGTTTTAGAGAAGGAGCAAAAAAATCCTACAAGAAATTCCCAATTTTTGTCAATTTTTTTTTGCATAAAACTTGTTAAGGATTACGTTGGCCTTGTCCAGGTGTGCCAATCATTGTAATAGTGATGACTGGCACTATTACGTACATTATGTATGCTGTATGGTTTACATATGTTATGTATGTTTGCTTTGGTATATTTAATATAGTAATGTGTGAAAACATTAACAAAAAAAATGGGACTAATAAAATAATAATTTTTTTAATAGTCCTTTTGTGTGTTTTTGGCTATTGCTAAAATATTTTTAAGGTCGCTTTACATTTGCCCAAAGTTCTCCCTGTCATGAAGTGATTGACAGCATTGCTTGAAGACAAAGAAAAAAAATATATATTATTTTTTTCTCACAAGCTAATCTTTTGCCTCTGTCTCTCAAATATGCTGACACACAGTGACACACAGGGGAGTGTGGACTTTTTGTCAGGTTGCGCACCATCTCCACAGTTCATTTCTAATCCTCTTGCTCCCGTTTCTCCTTTTATTCACGATTACAAACAGTCACTTTGGCCCATTGCAGGGATTCCACATTACTAGCACCCGGTGGAAAGCTAAATCTGGGGGACTCAAAGTGTGGTTGAAAGAGAACAGAGCTTTTTCAGACAAGGAGCAGGTTAGATGCGTAGTGAAGAACTGAAATGAGACTAGAGAAGAGAAAGTAGCATAAAAACAGGGAGGCTTTTTCATTTGTCCTGTGTTCTTGAGCTTCTCTCCTCTCCCAGCTGTGGGGTTTTCCCTCTCAGGGCGGGCGTGGCTGCAGCTGACTGATGCGATGTGAAGGGACCCTTCTCTGTGTTTCTCTCACTTGAGTGTGACAGAATGAAGCTGTCATTCAGTTGTGTCTTATTTCTCAATTCCTTGCTTTATTTCTTACAGCTGCTGGTTTAAAGGTTTCTACCAGCACTGGAGTGATTAGTTTGTATGGATGTTGCATTTGTGAAATCTTTTCTATACTTTCCTCAACATTTTCCCTCGTCATTGTGTTGCTAAAACATAGAGATAATTAAGTTTTATTAATAAATGTTCCAGAAGAAGGTCTCAAATACTCTACCTTCAATTTTCAAGAAACAGACTTCTTGGAAAAGCTTATGTTTACTCTAAAAGTACGTCAAACATTCTTCATCAGAATGTACATCTTGTCTGTACTAAATGAGGATTTCAAAGAATTTCTCATCTCAGGTTCTAATGAATTGCTGTATTTCTCTTAATAGCAAGAAATTTTTATTTTTCATCTTGGTTGTGAACTAAGGAGTTCCTCAGTCCACCAAGATCAGTTCTCCTACGCAGTGAATAGGTGGCGAAGTTTGAGCAACATTGACCGTCAGAAAATATTGGCTTATAAAAGTCACTTTTGAGATTTAAGCCTCAAACAGCCTTTTTTTTTTCTTTTTTCTCAGATCCCAGATGTGCTAATTGTGTAAATTGCTTTCCTGTAGAATAAATGTGATTGTAGATAAATGACTACAATCACAGTCATTTATCTGTAAAAAGCAATGGCACTTCATTGCTTTTTACAATGAAGTGCCATAAATCCAGTTATACATCGCTTCAATAAACGAAGAATACACCCCGAAACCTGAGGTCGGTTACAGGATAATTATGTTTTTTGTTTTTTTTTGGCTGATGAAAGGTTGTAGTTAACATCTGTCTCTAGAACACGGACATAAAATTTTATTACTCAAATCTGTGTAAACCCATTACACTTTTTTTGGCTGAGTATATCCGCTTGTGTAATCAAGGAGACTTTTGGCTGAGGTGCACAAATGGTCTGCTTTAACCAGCTATTGTAGCCATTGTTTATTAGACTATTCATGTCTTTTCTGCAGTGGATGAAAAATAAGAAAAAAAAATACATTTATTGCAGAATCACAAAGACTTTGTAGAGGACGGGAATGTGGGAGGGGTTCTTAAATTTCTGGTTCAACAGTCAAACCTTTTGTTATTGTTCTTATTCAGTTCTTTATTACATTTGCAAACGCATTTGCTAAAATTTATGTGGCTAACAGTATTTTTTCCACATCTTTCAGTTGTTTTTAAGTATTGTTATAAAAGGTATCAATTTCATTTGCACAAATTTTGGCACACAAGGAAAAATGACCCTTTAACAGGAAGAAAACGCCAGCAGAACCAGGTTCAGAATAAGCAGACATCTGACACCACCGATTCGGTTTGAGAAAACAGCAGAAAGGCAAAAAAGCAACGGTACGAGAACTGATGTATGAGAACTGTCTATGTTAAAGAAAAGTGAAAAGTCCACAGCAGGAGAAGGAAATCGTTTATTAGTGAACAACATTTATATCAGCCAATTTGCTTCTAAAGAATGCATCAGAGCTAAAAAGATTGCCAGGCCAGGTATGTGAGGAGAGAAAAACACTAAGAGAAAACAAAGTTAACACTGGAAATAGCAGCAAATTATGCAGAGTAGTAGAAGAAGAAAGCAGCTGAGTGTTGAGAAGCTTTTAACCTGAGATCATGATCTCTGGTCCTCTGTAGCATAATGTGTCACACAGCTCTGTTTCCTAGAAATGGGAAAGAGAGGGGAGCAGGCTATTTGAGTAAAGGTGAATGCACATAGGGCGCCCAGAGATAGGTCCCATTAATTTATTTACATCAGCAAGCACCTCTAACACACTGTCTTGCTGAAGCCTTATGAGACCACGTTGAGCCGTGGCTGGTTTTTATCAGAAGCATCAGTGCTTGTTAATAGATCAAGCTAAACAAGATTTGCTGGGCACTGATCCTTAGAGCTTTGGCAGCAGACCAGACAGCTCTGCTGTGCATTGTTTAGTGTTAAATAAAAGGGGTTTATTTTTGCCTTTGAGGCAGATGTGTTATAATTCTCATAAGTCAGGAAATAACATAAAGAAAATGAGTAATTAATCTAAAACCCAGTCATATCCAGAGTCAGAGCATAAATAAAAACAGCTGTCAATGTGACAAACACTGCTTGATGAGAACCTGAGTTACTCTTCTATCCATGCACAATAAACTAGATGGTTGGTAAAATAAAACAGTTTCCAAAACTACTGCGATTGCAATCAAAGGTGAATTTATTTTAAGCTTTTTGCACATCCTACCAAGAGTGTGGATTTTGTGGAAGCAGCTGTAGAGACCTCCTCAGTCAAGTGCTAATTCAGTGAAACAACCTATTACTGATTGCATGTGTGAAGGGAGCATGAGTCTGCATGAAAGGTGCTCAGACCAACTTAGTGTAGTGAGATGGTAATTCTTTGTCTGATGTGCTTTTTTCTCTTTATTTTTTTCTTCCTCTGCTGCCAAATCAATCATTATCTTGATATTACCCTCTCCTTATTTCTGTTGTACTTTCCCACTAAAGTGTGTAGAGGTCGTAACCCCGACTGAGCCACAAGCTGTTGCTGCCCGAACCTCTGAGAGCTCAGTTTGCAAAGTTACTCTCACACTCTCTGGGAGAAAAATCTAACACACTCACCTTTATTCTTGCAGAAAGGGAGTTTATATCTCAATATCGTTTCACAATTCTGATTTATTTAAACATTCTTGTCTGAAATATGACTTTGTAAATGTCAAATAAATACATTTAGTGCATCCAACCATAAAATGATACGACCTACTTTTTAAATGAGTTATGTGCACACTTTTACATCCAAAGCAAGGATGTGCCTCACTTATTCATCTACGATATGGCATTTTCTAAAAGTTTGAGCTGATTTACAACGTATGTGGTGTGATGCGCAGCGGCTTATTGACAACGCATACAACAAAGCAGCTCCTGTAAATTTACTGAAAAATGGCTTCTAATTTCAAACATCGTTTCAGCATCCTGGACTGTCTAAAATGCTGCTTTATTTTGTTCACATCATTGATCGAGAGGAAGGTGAAACTTTAATGTGCTAACCCAAGGCGACACATGCTGTTGTTCTCCAAAAGGTATCATTCCTACCTGCTTCTTTTTCATGTTGTTGAGTGTTAATTTGTTTCACAGTGAAGACCCAGTTCTTTAGTGACTGTATTTTTAGGCTTGGTTGTAGAAATTCTTTATCTCCTTTTAAGTGAAAGCGTAAAAGAGGTGACAAACTGTCTATGAAGAGTCCTTTTTCAGTTACTAACAGAGGGAAGAAAAACAAAGTTGTATTTACTATATTGTTGCAAATGGCTTTTGATTTACAGCAGAAATGTGTGCACTATCTCTCCTTGCGGAATGCATTTGTTTACTCTCATTTCTCCTCAAATGCTGCTGGACATTACAGCCTTCTTTTTCTTTTTTTTTTCTGAAGCTCATCTCTCAATGTCTAGAAAATGAGGGGGTGGATGAAGCAGGGGTTGGGGGTAATTTGGTTAGGGGAGGTAACTATGAGATATGGCGGAGAAGAAGGCAGGCTTTTTGACACAGCCATTCGCTGGTGCTATGCCGTGATGTATAGCGGCAATACGAGCGAGCTTGCAGAAAGCAGAATGGCTTGCACAAACTACACAATTGTGCACACGCGCACAGTAAATTGCAAACAAATTGAACCTATAGGCTTTCCTACTACCGGATGAAGTGCCCAGTGCGGGCCTGTGTGCTTTCTTGGGATTAAGGTGTCTGTTTGACCTCTGTCAAAGTATCACATGAAAAAGAAGGACGTGGAGGACATCTCTCAGCAAAATTGCATAAGATCCGTTTTGCACCAGGAACTGAGGTCACTTTTCCTTTTCTTTTAGAACATGATGGTTTAAGTGCTGAAACATAACAGGCACCGCTCATCTCAAAGCAGCAGTAAAAAGCTTCTGGTTTCCTCTCAGACAATGTGATTGTATTAAAAATGTCGCTGTTGACTCTGTTCCAGGTCCCATAATTGGGGGTAATAAAGGAGCATGGTGTTTCCCCTGTGGATGAAATCTCTTTTTAGAAGAGAGGAACGATGAATTGGAGTGTTCAGAGAGAAAAGGATGCACATTTGTCTGTGAATATGTGAATCTCGGAGTGTAAGGGTGCACAAGCACATATTTATTTGTTTGAAAGTGGTGGGTTTCCCTGGTGATTGCCAGTTTGATAGCTTTCCTCATCTTTTATTTTTCAGCTGGTGAGTTTTCTCTGAGGAAAAGATGTAATAAGTTGGGGTTTTTTTTGGTTTTTTTACATGTGTGGCATGTACAGTTTGTAGATTTGGGATTAGAGGTACGTGTTAAATCCTGTGCCTCAGATGTTAATATGTGGATGCTGTGTAGATGTGTCAGTGTTTTAATTGGCACCACAAATATATGCAGTAAAACATACACTCATTCATTTATTTAAACACTTGCACTGCCTCAGGCTATCTACGCCGTCTTCTGTGTCCCCTAAATGTGCTTACATCTCTACAGTATACATCAGTTGATTAATGCTTTTACATCTCATGTAGGGCTGACTTCGCACCAGCTGCCTGCCAGTTGCATGCTGTTTCAATGCAGTAATGTGTTTTTTTGTTTTTTTTTCTATTGGGGATATCCACGCTAGCTGCAAGTTAACAAATGCTTGATCCATGCTGCAGCTTGGTGTCATCTAGAAAGTTAGAGGAGCCATATGACATAGTTTTTGTATTGATATAATTGGAAGCCATTGCCAATGAAAGTTTTTATTATGGAAAGTATGACCGGTCACCATTAGGCATATTAGAAAAGAGGCCAAAAAAAAAAAAAGTTGTAAATTTTGGACTTGGGTGTCTTCCTTCCACATGATGTAAATGAACGCTGTTTTAAAAAAAAATGGCTGGTTTATGATGTTGAAGTTATTATTTTATTCCTGCACGCTATTACATTAATGGGGTTTTTACTGTTTAAAAACAACTCGCTCTATTTCAAACTAAAAAAGCCAGATCTGATCCAGTCTAATTGGATGAACAACACTACTCTGGACAAATATTCTTTGAAACTGACTTTGAGATTTAAGAGATTTTGTTTTGTGAAAAAAGCCAAAGGGGATTCTAGGTTTTCTCTCATTTCCATCTGGCACAAAACAAGGGACATTTACACAAAGACCGCTGCTGGCCCTTTCCAGCAAAATGCAAGTGTTTACATCTGATTTGTTTAACGCACATATAAGACATTATATGCCTGTAATTAAACTGGCAGGGCAACAAGTCAGCTGTCTTTATAATAGGAACCAAAAAAAAAAGAAAATGTAATGCTCAAGTAGAGTTGTGGGTTTCTTCTGCATTAGCTCCACCTTTGTGGTTATTGCAGAGTTGGTGAAAAAAATCATAGACAAGAGGCTGTCTGTCACAAGCTTATTGTCTTTGCACATAGATGTACAAACAGAACAGAGTGGATTGACAGTCAGCGGGGCTTAAAAGTGTTTGGCCAGATTCTACAGAAAGATAGAATAGAGTTGTTCAACAAAAATAGAATGTGCAACATGTTTCTGAGCAGGGCAAGCATGAAGACAGCACCAAGTTGTCTGGAAAACAAACTGCATGTCAGCTTTCATGTGGCAAAAAGTTCATAAAATGCAACTGAAGGTAAACATTTGCTTTCTTCGTGTAATTTTATCATTTTCAAAAATTCAACTCCATCTCAGTGAAACAAATTAACAATGTTGTGAGATGATCTAAACTACCAGTGAGTGAGTGGTGAAGTTTGTACAGTGAAGTGGAAATCAACCAATAAAGCGAGTAGAGTCAGCACTACAGGGTAGAAGGAGGTAAAACTTTCATTGTTGTTTAATTGTTCATTCAGTAAGCTCCAGGTGGTATTTTATACCTGTTAAAACTGACAGTTCAACTTTATGCTGCTGTTTCCTACATATTAAGTACATATAAGCCCCCCTGGATGTACAAAAGTGCATTGGATTGTGAACAGCTGCATAACTAATGTATATCAGATGTGAGCATCTTTATAAATGTAAATTACTATTAACAGGTAATCAGTCCAATGGCATAAATTAATAAAATAATTCACTTTACCAATATTTTTAGGAATGGACATTGTGATGGGCTTATGAATAAACATTATTTGATTGAATGTTTACTACTTGTGAGATATTTTGCTTGTGAAATTTAGAGATTGTTCAAGTTTTTGTTTGGGATAACGCAATGTTTGTACAACAGATGAAGGACAACTGCCGCAAAAAACTTTTTTTATTTTAAAGTAAACGATTGCTCTTGTTCAGCTGTGGGCTTATTATTGAGCTTTAAACTCAATTTTACATTTTTTTTTAAAAACTGCAGACTCATTTTTAAAAATCTGTTGTCTAAAATTGAAAAAGAAAAAAAAGGCAGGGAAAAATCCTTCACTACGACTCTTTGATTTTTATATTCTGAGGAGGGGTTGTCAATGTAATTTTCTCTGCATTTATCAAATACCTTGTACTTCCCCTAAAGAATGACATAAAATAGAATGGCTTGTGATGGAGAATGAAAATGCAGGAACAGTAATGTGTCACCATAGAACATCTGCAAGAATAGACTATCTGCTGGTTTTTTCAGACGTGAAACATTGAAAAAATAGTTGGCACATTATGAACGAACAGGTCACCTGATGTTCAAATTATATAACATTACACATGTAAAGCACAAAAGAGCAAAATCTAGACTTCTATTGACATTTTTTAAAGCCAGAAAATGGAGACAGATTTTTAATATTTTCATGTATTTATGAAGGTGAAGAGCCAAGTGATTCTACCTCCCTTGTTTTGTCGCAGAGCTTGAAGCATACCTAGGAATACTCCCTCTCAATTTGTATTTGAGTTCCATGAATGCAAAGGTGCCGGTGGATGCCCTCCTGTGTCATGGAAACATATTTTTTTTAATCTGGGATCTTTAAACACATCACATAAGCAAACAAATAAACAAATTCAATGACTAATAAATGCAGTCGGGCATAATGGATGGACCCAAGACGTCTGGCACATTGGAGAGTGCAGAAATTGTAATGGGAGAAGAGGAGTGCAGAGAGGCAATAATAAATTAGTGTGTAAGTATTATGACCAGTCAGGAGGTTGATAATTGATAAAGGTGAAGTGTTAAATATGAAAATGAATCAGTTTTCTCTGAGAAAAAACACAATATTAAGATAATTTGAAGAAAGCAGTTCAATCTAACTTTGCACACTTGACATATGGAATAGGTCAGGTGAATGTAAAGTGTTGTTTCTGATTAATTTTATCTTGCTAACCTTTTAAAGACTTAGGAAATAAAATGTAATTTGGTTTGGTCAGCCCCCCAGATTTAAATTTTTGACACGAAGACGTGAACGTCGACAAACTGGACTTCAGCCACACCCTTCTTTTCTACATTTTCACAAGCGGCTCCGATGGTATCCCTGGCTACCGCTGGTAACCTTGGTGATACCGGTGGAGATATGCTGCAGTCAGTGGGCGTTGCCAGGGCGTGATATGAAAGCATAGCCGGATCTGTGTGTGCGCGCGCACTTGTGCGTGCGTCTGCATGCATGCTTATGCGTGTTCTTGTCTGAGATTCTGATAGCAGCCCCTGCCAGAGCCTTCATTTTGACATATCCTTTGATGACGGCATTGGCATTCGAGCAGCCACAAATGCGCACACACACACACACACGCACACGCACGCACACACAGCAGAGGAGAAGGGGGGGTAGACATGAGGAAAAGCTGCAAAATATGAAAGAGGAACATCCAAGTTCAGGTACATGCTTGCATAAAAATGTATTAATTAATAGAGGAATCCAGCAGCATGTGAGGGAAGATGTTAAGTGTTTCTTGATAGTTTATGCACTTCTGCTGGATAAGCTAGTGTCTCTGTGTCTTTCTTTGGGCCTTTAAGACCTGTGTGTGTCAAGATTGGCTTCTCTGCATGTGATTTATGGCCAAATAACTGGGCTTAATCAACATTATTGCACACCTACAGTATCACTACTAAAGTGGAGATAGGCTGCTATGACTGGATAATAAAATAATCAATACATAAATTAGCATCTTTTGCACCATTTTGTGGCCTGCAGTTTTAGCTTGAAGAGCTGCACTAAGAAAGGCAAAAATATTATTTCAATTAACTTAGTCTTGAGGTTTTGTCTTTGGTTTCATAAATTGTCGATGGTATGTATTTTCCATTCCATTTTTTGCACAATCAAGGAGCTATGGAATCTTCAGTTGTTATGAAATGCTGTATATATCAAACATGACTCAAAAGTAATTTAACTTAGCGATTTGACGCCTTGAATTAGCCTCTGTCTCTTTAAGAAGAAGTAGTGTGTATGATAAACTCAACAGAGTCCATTATCCCCACGTGTTTGCTAATTACTGCTGACACTTCTCACTTTTGGCGCTAAGTGAGAAAAGCATCAGATGTGGCTATGATGCAAAGTCTAATTTTTGTCAAGTTGTTTTTGATATTTCGTAACAACTGGAGGTAACATGATTGCCTAATTGTGGTAGGAAATGGCAACATGTGCCTAGAAAATGCATAATACCCACTATTTTAAATAGTACCATTCAAGTAAGAAAGATTTTACCCTGGCAAGAACAAACCCCGGAAATTCTACAAAGAGGAATTTGAGATTCATATCCTCAACGTTGTGAAATATTACAGAAGACAAAGAGCCGTCACATTAGTCAAAAGAAGACTGAACAACATATTGACAGCAAGATTACAGGAAGAGTGCAATCGATAACATTGAAAAAAATAAAGTTACTTCTTACCTAACAAAACATTGATGTTTGTATTCACAAGTGATCTCTTAGGTTTGTTTGAATCAGGAATTGGATTTTAGTCACCAAAATGAGAGTGGAATAATTCACTCTCTTTTGACAATTGTGTTAGTCGGATACAACTGAGTTTATACAATGCTGTCACATTTTATCTTTTAGTTTAAACTTCTTTTTTTTTTACAGTGTATAAACAAACAATTTGATTTTACTCCTTCCGGTTTGACTTTTGCCAACAGTTACTATTGCTCATTAGGCCTTTTGGAGAACAATTTTACTTATCCCTTCTCTAACTAATTTAGTTGCCAAACTGTAAAATTTTAATTCTGACAAGAATTAGAGGGAAAGAAATGTTTTTAGCCTTAGTAAAGAAAAAATAATCAGCCAAAGCTGACAGTTAATGGGGCATCTGTCATTAAAAACAAATGGGATACTGATTCTTATTTCGCTACCCTTTATATGTCCTTCATGCTCTTTCCTTTTACTTCTTAGAAACACTTCCCACATTATCCCAGGATAATCTACAAGAAACAGCAAAGCCCAGAGTGGAGGAGATGTTTTTGCGGGGTGAAGCTACTTGCTTCCCAGAGAGGGTTGAGGCGGAGGCCAGCGATGTTCACTCATCTGTCGAACACGCACACTGTCTGTCTTGCACCAGAGAGACTCCCTTGGCCTAGGCTGCCTTCATCAAGACATTAGCAAAATGCTACAGGCAGCGTTTTTCTCTTACTACAAAATCACACGGCCTTACCTCAACTCTGCAGGGAGGAGTCGAGAGAATGTTTTACTCACCAGTTGTAGACAAAATAATGTGTGTTATGACTGAATCCAATGACTGTTGTCAAAATTTCTCAACTGAGATCTTTTCGTTTTCCATCTCGAGGTCCCACTGTGGTTCCTCTGTTCTTTTCTTTTGCTTCCTCCCCCAAGAGGAAGAGGTCATTACCAGAGCCCCTGTAGGTTCTCTGTAATCAAATATTTGACCTAATGAGGGGATTTAATTACTAGTTACTCAGCACTGGAGGTGTCAGATTACCAGTTCCCCTTTTCATTTTCTCTGCAATTCATCACTGTGCTGTCAGCAAGATGTGTAAGTGGATGTGCACCTTTGTGTTCAGTACATGAAACTGTGTGGACATTTTCTTTGAAACTGCGCGGTGAAGGAGCGAGTGGGCTTGTGTACAAATTTGTAGTTTGTTGACCACTTGAGACTCAGGAAACAGACAGCTTTGTTTAACGTGGGATGTGAGCTACACTAAAGCACGTAGATTGTCTGGACAATCAGAGATGGATTTTGCATTCTTCTTGTGAAATGCCCAAAGAAATGTGATGATTCCAACTACTGGCTGCTTGATATTCAACAGAAAACACACACACACAAAACAGTCTTCATTACAATGCATGAAAAAACAACAACCAAAAGAAAGTAGTCCTTTTGCCTTGTGTTAAAAAAGTATGTTAGGATAGATATTGAAATGCTATGAAAGTGAAGGCATAAACGGTGTTTTGAGAAGTTTTGGTTAAAAGTAAGCCTTAGTTTAGTGGAGCTTCTTGCATGAATGGCACCTCGGGTGGGTCACTCTTTCTGGCGTTCTGCAAACAATTAAGATGCAAGCTGTTTTTTGACATTCCAGGAAGGAGGAATTGCAGTGCACCACCCTGTCTAATGCCACCTTGGGAAACTGCCCACATGGCCTGTACAAAAGTTCCTTAGGACTATACTTTTTAGCTGTGTGTGTCAATTCATTGGCAGGCCTCCAAATAAATAATGATAATAAGAATAAGAATAACAATAATAAGAAAAAACCAAATGAGAATTGGAGGAAGTATTCTTATGAAAATTTGACATTTAGTAAAATCTGGAGCAGAGGCTCTGGGGAAGGGGAAAATAGCTGTCATAAAACCAGACAGGAGAGAACATTGGAGGAATTTCTGAACATCATTAGAGAATAAGTATGTGACAGATGCACAGAAAAGTGGCCCACACTATGTACTGAAATGTAGGGAAAATTGTGATTTCTTATGTTAGACCCTTTATTTTACAAATGAAGAACTGCTTTTACTCTTGTGTGAAACACGCGTTAGCTGTTGATTCACAGGAATATTAGCTTTCCAAAAACATGCAACATTCTTTTGTACTGCAACTGTTACAGAATACTTTAATGAAATTTATTAACAGGAAGTATGTAATGTTTTGTTTTTATATTTTCAAATGTGCATATACAACTGCTATTAAATATTTATGTGCACTAGTCAGTTAGCATAAACAGAATTATTTCTAGGCATTCACCAACATGAAAGAGTTTTGACTGACAGACCCAACCACAAGGTCATGTCTGTACATTTGGAGTTAACTATAGTCATTCCACCGTCACCTACTCATCACCTTTCTTGCTATATTTAGTAATGTTTCAGACAAAGAAAATCAGTTTCGGCCAAAATTGGAATCGGCAGGTCAGGCTTTTCAAGAACCGGCCAAAAAACTGCTACAGGCAGTTCACCCCTAATTATTTCAAATTTTTTTAATTTTTTATTTCCTTTATTTAACCAGGTAAACCTTGTTGAGATCTGAATCTCATTTACAAGAGGGACTTGGGAAAAAGTCTGCAGTATACAATAACCTGGTTACAAAATAAAACCAATTAGTACATAATTTTTGTTACATGCCAAAAAAAAAGATTGAATTTGGAAGCATACATGTGCTTGAATTATGAATGATTAGACAATTTGGGAAAACCCAAATGAAGATGCCACAACTGTGTAAGCTTC
The DNA here is from genome assembly GCA_903067055.1 of Poeciliopsis paucimaculata. Classification (NCBI taxonomy): domain Eukaryota; kingdom Metazoa; phylum Chordata; class Actinopteri; order Cyprinodontiformes; family Poeciliidae; genus Poeciliopsis; species Poeciliopsis paucimaculata. Next base: position 37,127 of record CAEGAD010063169.1, read on the forward strand.
TGAGCAGTTTTTAACATTATTAATAATAAACAACACCTCAGTCACAATACTGTCCTTTATGACATCTTAAGAAAATGAAGAAAAATCAACCGGGACATCAGGAATAAAATTGTGGACCTCCACACATCTGGTCAATCTTTGATTCACTTTGCAGATGCCTTAATATGCCACCATTATCTATTCAAGCAATATGCATGTCTAAACTCAAAAGAAATCCACACCCACTTTGCTCTTTCGGAAGAATATAGGTTTCCAGATATGAAATGGTTTCATTATGGGATGTTTTACTGCATGAGTGCTCTTAAAAAAATAGATGGCAGCACAACAAAAGGACAGTATGTTTAAATATGAAAGCAACATTTTAACACTGCAGTCTGGAAATTGAAAGTTGAGCCTAAATACGAGATAAAAAATAGTACTCACTATGTAAATTTTATTATATAGCAGGAGAGCTCTCCTGCTATATAATAAAACTATTTTTTATTATGTAGCAGGTACTATTTTTAATATAAAACTTTATATCAAAATTTACTGCAATTAACATCTCATTGCACCTTGAGTTCATCGGGGCTTTGTGAATTTTTGTTTTCTAAATAATAAAATGAAAGCAAAATTAATTTTGCATTCGGAAAACAAATAATGCCTTAAAATGTGTAAGACAAATCTCATATTTCTTCCTCTGGGGACCACAACTTAGTCTGTCAGTTTTCCACATGGCCTTGTCTAACGACAAATCAGGCTATGAATTGGTTTGTGTTTTGAAAATACCTACAGATTTACCTAAATATCTGTGGTTATTAAAGACAGGCATCATGATGCTGGTCATGCATGCTCTTGATAAGGTGCTGCACATGCTGGTAAAAAGAAGCAAGAGAGTGGAAAGATCAATTTTTGCTCCACTTCTTAACAACACAGCCATTTTTCTGTGGTTGCCCTTTGCCAAATCCTGTCTCTTTTCTCCGCAGGAAGCCCCGAAGCATGATCCCTTTTTGCCTCCCCTGCCTCTGCTTCTAACCATGTGAGAGTTAAATAATTGTGAGCCAATTTGAGGGAATGTGCCATATCTTCCATTTACCTGTTTAGGAATTATTATGCTAATTTCCACACACGAATGAGCATGTATGCATTAATAAGTAAAAACTAAGATAACCACTCAATTCTAAAACTGCACGTTACTTTCCTAGTGACCCTTGCGCTAGCATAACAACCAGGAGCACTTAAACATTGGGTTTATAAATTAGAGATGCAAATCTCTGAAACCCTCAGAATTTGATTAGATTACAATTCATTGGCTAAAGGTCTGATTCATCAAAACATGATCGCAAATGGATCTCAGGTTACATCTTCTAAGTACCATTTAGCCAAACAAATTAGCACTTTTAAGCACCTAAAGATGCACTGAGATTCAACTAAGTGTCTTCCCTTTTGTTGTTTCTAAATAACCTTACATAAAATTTTACAGCAACACAGCCAGATGTATTGCCTTCATAAGTACAGAAGAATAAATGGTAACACTTTATTTGACAGGGTGTGCATAAACATAAACTTTGCATTAAAGTGTAATTATTTACAACATAATACAAAGTTGGCACTGCCAATGGACTTAGAAGTGCCAAGTTGTAACTTTTAAAGCAACTTTGCATTAAAAGTATTATTATTTACCAAATGACACTTCATGACAACAGTCATAAACATTCATAAAGACTCCTTCATGTTCATAACAGATGTTATGTGTCTGACAGTGTCATGTCAGTCTTATGCGCATCCCGTCAAATAAAGTGTTACCGAACAAACAAAATGGCCCACTTCAATACTGTTATGAGTCAATTGTTGACTTAGTGACTCATAACTATTGGGTAAAGTGGTATCAAAATCAAACTTACTCCTGAAGCTTTCTAATATCTCAATTCATATCAACTCACTGAAAAATAACCCAAACTTGTTTTGTTTTGTTCTATTTTGCAGAGTGTTCAATGCTCCCATTTAGAGTAAAATATTGTAATTTACCACATTGTTCTTGTGTTTGTAGATATCAATATCTTCTGCATTATATACATTTGACAGGGTGTGTCAATGTATATAATGTATATGTTCTTTTCAATAGTAACCTGTGTACAATTTGGTCATACAATTCACTAACTTAACTAATATTTTATTGTTTAATTTAAATGATAATTTTTTGGAGTCATTCATTACAAAAGCTTGCTTTCAATATCGGTTTTCAAATGGGGATAGCCTGTGTACACTGCAGATAAATACGTATTCCTAAATGAGTTGGCAAGAAAGAATTCAGTCAATTTGATATATATGAATAAACAGCAGAATAAAATACTTAAAATAGTAGAAAATATGGAATGAAAACCAATAAATCACTGCTGGTGTGAAAAAAGGTAAAAAGCAGGGAGATTTGACAATAAAAACTGAGAGGGAGTGATTACTGGAACCAGAGACAGGTGAAAAATATTTAGCTAAAAGTGGATCAACTGTGGGAGATCTTGTTGGAAGCTCTGAAGGAAGATTGCTAGAATATCAAAGGGGAGCACAGAATAAATTGACCAGTCAGAATAGACACGGAGACACACAGGAATTAGTGGAACTACACCTTTACACAAGAGAGCACCAAGGAAACACAACTTTAGACAAGTTAAAAGGATCACAACATTTACTTCTGAAGCTTTCTGACATTACATCAGAAAGCTTCAGATATTACTCGCAACATTTTAGAACGGATATCCGTTCTGTAAAGAACTACATCAACATTAAATATGATGCAGAAGAGAATTGTGTCTGCCTCAAACACAGTGTAAGCCACAATCATATAATGTTTTTCATGCCAACAATGGCAAGAGGAGTGCGAGGTCCCTAAATGCTTTTCAAATAGACTCCTATGCACCCATATGTACACAAACACTCAGTGGGATGTAACTTTCTGTCTTAGTATCACTGTCATCAGTCTGTGCTGTAATGCCAGGGTGCCAGAGGCTTCTCAGTTGTTTGAAGTGTAACAAGCTGCTTCTGTCCTCATACAAGTCACCGATGGGGAACCTGAGCTGAGCATTATGTGAAGGAAGGGACATCCCCGGGAGACGACCCAAAGGAAACAGAAAAGAGTACAAAAGCGTGTACTTGTAGAAAGGAATAGTGCATGGCACTTACACACAGAGGGCCTTATTGTGATCTGCAAAAGCGGACAGAGGGGACTGAGAAGCAGCCAAAATCAGTTTGAGCATCGGTGTCACTTCCTCCAAATCCTTTTTTGTGGGTTTTGTGAGGAGCTTTTCAATGAGTTGGTTTATGATCGTCTTGCCAAATCCTTTTAGACTTTGTTTTCTCTTCTGACTGTGATTTATTGCCATGGCTTCTGCGCTGTGTTTTCCAACTAATATCTCAAGTTAAATTAGCCTGTTTGGGGCTTAAAGTACAAAGTTTGATTTGAGCAGAATTTACCATTTGTCTTTATTTAATGATAGCTTTAACATTTTGAAATTATCAACCAAAAGGCTTTTTAAATGTCAGCACGGCTGCTTGGGGAATTAAGTTTGTGCTTCTACATTTATTGTTTGAAGTCTGAGTAAAAGATTTAGAGGTTAATGAGGAAAATAATCAACAGACAATTTGTGAAAAAATACCGATGGGTAATTCTATTTGCTTCTGCCTCTACATGTAAATTGCAATCATATGTCATATTGGAATTAATTAATACAGCAAATTAAGTGTTTAAAAATAATATTTACAGACATAAAGTATCAATATTTATTTATTTTTTTTAAAGAAGTACATATAAACTTTGACTGTACACACAGAGAGACAGCGGTGAGCTCCATGATTGGGTGCACAGAGACCGTTCAGTGCAGGCGCTGCTGCTCACATCTCTATTGGCGTCGGGGCCAGAAGAGGAGACATCAGGTAATTAAAAAGAAAAGTGAGAGAAAGAACAGGAGAAGGGAAGGCAGGGAGACAGGAAGAGTGGGAGGGTAGGAGAGGAAGAGGCCAGTAGGGAGAAGGATAATGGACGACCTCATGCAGCTTTGCCTGAGAACATAACCTGTTATTAGCAGGCTATCAGCCACAGTCATGTTAAGTTTTATATATATATATAAGTATGTATGTATATATAGGGTGTGAATAAAAATTTTTAAATAAAGGCATGAAGAAATCAAATGACACTTTCACTCAGATGCTTCCAAACAGAGGCACTGGTTAGCTTATTGGAGCTAATGTAGCAGAATCACAACAGAAAAAGCTGTAATCCAAACAATGTAACTCCTTTAACACTGAGAAAGTAGCGCTTCCCTTTATTCAGAAAGGTGTAATGAGACATCATTATCAGAGAAAGTGTTGTACAATTGTTGCTAGATCACAATACCATGAAGTAATCCATCTATAGTTTTCCTAGGGATCAACAAAACAGCTCAATTTACAGCTCCCTACCAAAAGCTTCCTGGTAATTTAGTTTAACTTACAAGAAAAAAATAATAATTGTGAATGTTTAGATGAAGGAGTATAACGGACAGTATCCAACACTATATTTTATGGAAAGGTAACATGAACCGCACAACAAGTTTTAGAAGAGCTTTTTGCATGGATGGGACATTATGACATGTCCCTTGTGTTCTCAACACTGTTATTTGATCAAGAAGCTTTACCCTCTACAACAAATTGTCAAAACACAAGAAAGTTGCTTATCTTTCTCCTTTAGAGTGTAAACCTCACTGTGTAACTTCATCATCTGTTCATGTTTGCCAAGGTCCAAATAATTCAGGTGGTTGCATGCAGCTCAGAATTTTGTGACAAAAGAATGTGATATCTAAAAGGTGGTGCCACTTATATAGCAGACAAAGAAAGACCAGGAGTAAAATAGCTTGAGCAGAGGAGGAAAATGGCCTTTGTATAATTTATCTACCAGAGAGCCCACGGACACAACATTTTCACTGAAATACTTTTGAGAATTGACTTAGACTTTTCCTTGATTCCTATTAGAAAGATCACAAAATATTGCATTATTGCCACCAATGATTTAGTCAAGACCACCTCTGGACAAAATTGTACCAAGACCATTATGAACACCATAACACAGTTATTACAGTGTCTGCTACAGACAGATCTTTAGAACAAGATCTGTTGGTAGCAGTTCATTAGCAAGTGAATCCATATCAGGGCTCTAGACTAACTGGCTGCACTAGTGAGTGTAACTCTTTCAGGTAGGTGCACCCACTGTTGCAACATTTAGGTGAACACCAACTTAAGAATGTAGGCACAGGAAGCAGCATTAAAACTGTCAAGGTTAAAAACTTTATTAGGATTTTCACTCTAAGTTGCAGTTAAACACTGATGTTGCAGCTGTGGTTTTATTGTTGGTCTTTGATAAACAACTTAAGTCTAACTTTTCTGAAACCAAGACTTTGAAAATAAATTCTGCAGACCGTTCTCAAGTACCACATAGCTAATTGCCCTTTATTAGACTGTAGTGGAAACAGCAGCCTAATGACTCAATTGGTTTGGTACAGCTGGTGCAGTACATGCATGTTTCTCAGATCCAAACAGCTGGCTTATGTGAATACTGAGAGGTCTGCTGACATCTTTACATAGCCCTGTGTAAAGGTGTCAGCATGTTCAGAAGAAATAAGCTGGTTACAAAACTGCACAAATAGTTTCACAAACACCACAATGTTACTGTAGCTCCGGGCTGGAAGTTTTGCCCTGTCTGTCTATCACATATGTGCTGAGATAAAATCAGGGGACAGACCAACATTATTTAAGAACTTCATAACTTTAAAGGCGATTTCACAAGCGTCTGTTTATGAGTGCATTCACTCGGTATTTTCCATTCAGTTTCCTGGCTGATTTGGGATCTCAGATGTTTTACAACTTTGACCTCCCAATACTGATTTGTCCAATTTCTTTTTAACAATCTACATATAAATAATATTAGCATGCAAACATGTACTTTATTAAATTACTGTTTTGAATATCAGTAATTATTAATAACATTTAAAATAAAAAATGACATAGGTTGAGTGTTTAATAAAAGGAAAGTTGATATCTTTCTAAATCAGTTTCCTTTTAAGCACTTTCTGCTTGTTCTGTTCTTCTTCAGATTTAAGTTTTAGACACCTCACTGAAAGAGAAAATATTTGTCTTTAACAAATTTTCACTCAGGAACAACTTATCAAAGATAATCATTCCTTTGAGCTGATTAGTTTCACTCACTAATCAGCAAAAAAACATCCAGTTGAAAGTAGCCCAAATCCAGTCCCCAGTTCCTCATTGTGGACCCTGTACATGGTTGTAGATGGAGCCATGATCAAATATTAAACTGAAGTTATCAGACTTGCATAGCAGGAACTTTGCCTGTGGCTATGTCCATCTTAGACTCCCAGCAGTGAAGAAAACAAAATAAATTAAAAAAAAGATCTCATTGCTGAGAATAAACATCAGCAAAGAGAAGTGTTTACCAGAACTATTGTTAAGAAAACAAGACAGTTTTTGGTTATTGTTTATGTTTTATGTTGTCAGGGTAACAGCAAGTGGATTTGGCTTGTGACTGCTGGTTTGACCTGTGTTTTTTGAAACTGACAAGTGCGCACACACACACACACACACAAAAAAATTCCTTGGCGGTTGGATAGTTCATTTTCACACACCCACACGGGCTTGCCTGCTTAGGCATGGAATTGCTTGTATGCAAACACAAACTAACTTTGCACTTGCTTAGATTGGTTGGGGAGGATAAGGTTGTGGAAGTACAAGAATTTAAGTTGATTTGGACATGGTTCATTGTGTTTTGCGTCCTCCAACCTACATTATATCTGGACTTATGAAAAGGTCTGGAAGGATTTAGTGTTTACCTAGAGATGGAAGGAAAATTTGTTCCAAGAAACGTGATTAAGGTTTTGAGCTGGCATCCAGAAAATTCAGGAAAGCATGACTATGGATGCAGAAATAAGCCTTTAAATGTAACAGGGTCAAAAATACTCATCTCTGTACATCCTCATCTTAAACCTCTAACAAAATGAAGAGAACATCCTAACACACTTGGGCAAAAATGAATAAGTAAAACAAAAAAAAGTCACACAGGCACATTATTCATGTGCTGCTATCCATTTGAACTTCATGCTGTTTCCTCAGTAAGTGAAGAGGTGGAAGAGTGGCCCAGCTCTCTGCCTCTCTCTGCTCCGGCTGATTTGAAGTGAATGAGCCTCTCGTTCTGTAAGCTGTGTAAATATTTCAGCAGTTCATACGCCTGCGCCAAGCCCAGCCACAGTGCCATGTCACTGACCATTAGTGCTGACCTGCTGCTTCTGGTCCGCTGTCCTTTTGTGTTTTTGTTTCTTCCAACTTCATTTTCCTTGCTGCTTTTTTTTTTTCATCTCCTCTCTTCTTACAGGGCATCCAATTAAAAAAAGAGAAGAAGAAAAAAAAACCCCGATTTATTTTATATGCGATGTTAATGAGAAATCCAGGGTTTCTACAGTCTTAAGCAGTTTTAGAATTATATAATTTGGCATCAGTGTGTTCCACGTCAGGACCAGTATGAAAAAAAAAAAAATAAATATAGAAAATAACTGGCTTTGTTAGACTTTTATTTCCTCTCCTGTTGTCTATGAATTCCCTTCTCCCTTGTATATTTCCTTCTGTCATGTTTTTAATTTTTTTCTAGTGTCCTTTCTTTTTTCCCACCTTGGGTTTTTTCTGTCTTTTGTCCTTGCATTATTGAGTCTCACTCCACTTGTCTTTCTGCCTATTTGTCCTAAATTGATTCCAACCTCCCTTGTGTCCAGCCTTGTTTCATATTTTGCACACATCTTTTCTCCCTCTTGTCCTTCCTTCTTTTCCTTCCTTCCTTGTGTCCTTTCTTGTTCTCTTTTCTGGTAAAATAACTCCCTTCCTCCTCAGTGTCTTTTCTTCCTTCCTTCTCTCCATATCCCCTTTCCTCTTTCCTTCCTTCCATCTGTGTCCCACATGTCTTACTTTTGTCCTCCTGTCCAATTTGTTTTTTGTGCAATACTAGATTTTAAATCTCCCTGCTATAGAAATAAGTGCTATGAAGTCAGGGTGAACATTAGTGTTTTGCATTTTAAATGAATAAAAAAGGACAGAGAAATCTGGAAGGTTGCACCTTTAAATGTTTGGGAATGTATACATCATAAATCTGTAGGGAAATGATTTGAGCGAAAACACTTGAGGAGGTATTTTTACACAGATAACCTTAAGTGTGTTTACCTGTTTTATTTGATAAGGTGTGAAAACTGTCAGCTAGATTGTGGTGCTGACAAATAACCCTCCTCTGGCTCTGAAATCTCTGTCAACTCAGTGAACTGTGTTGGCAATAATGTAAAAAGAAAACACACACGGTAACTTGTTTGTGCTTCTCTCCAGCACATTGTTTCCTCACTGAGTTAGAACATAAAAAGCAGCATTAAATGTGATTATGTGTTCATTTGAGCCAAAAGTTTTACATATTTCAGAAAGAGTAGGTTTCTAAATTATTTCCATTGGATCTTTTTTAAACATTTTTGTGACCGTTTTTTTTTTTTTTTTTTGAGAGCAGGGGCTCCAGAGCAGATGGCATTAGTTGCATTGCATGAAGGGAGGAAATGTAAAGGCTCACCCGTTTTCCGTTACTTAGTCTGCCGTTTCTGATCAGAAGAAACGGTTTCTCAGTGTGAGAGAGAGCTTGACATGACTTATTTTTTAAATGTTATACTGTGCTAGTTTCTGTCTTTTATACCCAGAGACATGAATGTTTATGTACTCCCACATAATACAGAAGGTAGATCAATCAAAAGAACAACCAGCTCAGTCTGTCAACTCATGCACAGTCTGAGTCTGATCGATCCGAAGGCAGATCTTATTGGTGTTCTCTCTGTTTGGGCTGGAGCATAAACACACATATGCTGTATTTACTCACACACACATTTAAACATAGATAGAAGGAGCATTGCATGGAGTCATTTAGTCTCTGTGTTCATTATTCTTAGGCTGAAAAATGAATATTAGTATTGTCCAAAATAGATTTTTTAAATCATTCAAAAGTGCCGAGTAGAAATCTAGAGTAATCCATGACAGCAATCTGAAAGGAGCTATAATTCAGCTCGGTGATGATTGTTGTGTTTTAAACATTAATTTATTAATGAGCCCACCTCATATTTTAATTTCGCTTTGACCAATGCTCTTCTCCTCCTTTCGTGTTAGAGAAATGTGCTCTTGCATATTTTGTCGCTTGACAACCACAGTGTGATAAATCAATACAAAGTAGTGCATAATTGTGAATTGTGAAAGAAAAATGATACACTGGTGAACTACTAGGTTCATAAAGACCAAGGAAAAGACCAAGCAGGTAAAGTTCTGAAAGGCTCTAAACATCTTCCATGCACCAAACCCATTGAGACAGGAAAGAGCTTTATTCAGAGATGCAGCTAAGGGTTTCACGGTTGCTCTAGAACACTGTTTCCCAATCCTGGTCCAAAGTTTTAGGTGTTTCCCTGCTTTAATACACCTGATTCAGCTGATTGCAAATCAGCAAACACCTGTTCATCAGCCATCAACTGCAATCAGCTATAGTGAAGGAGAGGAATATCTAAAGCATGTGGGACAGTGTGCTTTGAGGACCAGGGTTGGGAAACACTGCAGAGATCTACAGATGTGGTTGAAAAATCTGTTGAAAGGACAACTATTAGGTATGTAGGATGGAGCACAAATCTGGCTTTTTATGAAAGAGTGGCAATAATAAAGCTATTATTGAAAAATGTTTTGTTTGCCTGTGACAGACAGGCGACCTGTCCAGGGTGAACCCCCCCTCTCGCCAGAAACGTTTGCTGGAGATAGGCACCAGCATCCCTCCCTACCCCACTAGGGACAAGGGTGTTAGAAAATGGATGGTTAGATGGTTTTGTTTGCAGTTTGCTGGGAGACATGGAGGATGCAGCAATAATATCAATGAAGGTGCTACTGCTATGATTATATGAGATCAGAATTAAACTTATTTGGGCTTCTCCACTATATGTGGAGGACAACTGACACTCCACATAACCCTGAACATACCATACTCTGTATGGTATGTTCCCATATTTTAGGGAAATATGGTGGTGGTGGCAGCATCCTGCTGTGGGGATGCTACTTCTTTTGGATGAATAGGGAGCCTGAGGAGAATTGAAGATGGAAATCCAGAGCCGTCATGCAAAAACATGTCTTGAAATGATAAGAAACTTACTAATTAGTAATAGTCCAGTCTTGAAACCAGGTCAATAGAAAATGACCCTAATCATACAGCAAGAGTGAAACTGGCAATGATAAGGGATATCCCAATCAAAGTCCGAGATATGAATCTGTATGAAAACTTGAAAATTACCTCTAAATGTGCAACGCTAATAGAGGCATATCCCAATAGATGTACACTATAAGTCCAGCAAAATGTAAAAAAAAATATTTTGTGATTTCTTCCAGATTTACTAATATTTCCCACATGTCTGCCTGTTGTTTATACCCACTTATTGTCAAAGTGTGCTGCATATTAGATGCTGTTTTTAGTGTTTTTGTCTGCTAGGTTTTGTACAGTTTTAGCACTTCTGCCTATATCCTGTACAACTTTTTTGAATGACCCTTGAAATAAAGCTTTGGTGAATGTTTGCTCTGTCGATGGTAAAGCATAGCCCATGTCTTATCTGTCCCGGGTAATTAAAGCTAAATTATTGATATAGTGATGCATTATTCAAGTGGGACAATTAGAGGTAGAAAGAGTAGTAAACACAGGTAGCTCTGCAATATCTGAACAGAGTGTGGGTGTGCGTATGTGTTGGGGCATAAGGGTATACTAGGGGCTTTATGCCCCAGAAACATCTCTCCCAGCAACCCCAGGCCAGTGTTCCTCCACCTGATTTTCCATCAATAATCTCTCTATATTTTACCATTTTCATCTCTCTTCCTTCCTTCATCATATTTTATTCTGACTTAACCTCTTACTTTCCTGCCATGTTTCTCCGTTGTACCTGCATTTTACTTTCCTGTGCTGCACCCATTAGCTTTTTCTTCTCCCTGTTGCTATGACATTGGCTAGCACTGAGTGTCAGACTTGTCTTACAGGATGGGGGCAAAGAACTAAGTCTTGTTCATGTAATTTAATTAGCTGTGCCAAACAAAAGCAATTATTGAGGTTCTTGAGGCATTTTTCCATTTTTTTTTTATCTCACCTTGCTTCCCCACTCCAATTTGTTGGCCCTTCATCCCATTTTTTATTTATTTTTTTGCTGGTTCCACGTTTACTGTTGTAATCTGCTTTTAATGGACCATCCCTCTTCTTTGTTTTCTGCACTGAATTTTTAGGTCCCATTTAAACCACAAATGGGATAGTTTTACTTTTCTTGGTGCTATACCTGTTTAGTGAAATGGATTGTTGATTTTAGTCAAGCATACACAGTCGCAATCAGGTCGCGTTTCAAACCCTGCATACTTGTGTGTTTGTCTCTGTGTTTTGGCCTAGGCTTGACCTTGCTTATAACAGCGATGGTGAGGTTCCTCATTAGCACTGGACTGGAGGAAACAGGGTAATGAGGGAGCAGGTTGTCTTTAGGCACACAAGTTTTCTCTCTCTCTCATTCACACACACACACGCACCCGCCATCAGTGTGCATAAATGCCAATACACAGCATTGTGTTAGTGCTAGCATGCACCTGCTGACACCTGTGCTTATGCAAGATCTCACATAAGCTTCCTGCTCACTCACTCATACACAAACACACTTTCTGAGTACTTCTCAGTCTCATGGCCCCCCCACTCAGTTGTCTCGCCTCACCTTCTGTTTAGTGTTTTTTCTCTCCCACACACATTCTGCCTCTTCCCCTCGACTCTGTCTTCTTCTCCCTGTTCTTCCTACTAACTAGACAGACCTTGCAAACATCACTGCCCATATTCGGTGGACCTGCAGTTCCATGGTTGCCCTCTGCTGGTAGTCTCTTTAAAGGGCACACCTGAAAATAGTGCTTTGACGTGTTTATTTTTTAATAAATGTTAAACAATAATTTTTATTTTTTTTTCAAATCAGGTTAAGCCATTTGAGCAACAATATTCACCTTGTGTGTCTGTCAAGTTTTTGCTTAATGTGACCATGAGAGTGTCACACAGCCCATGTGTAGCTTTGTAACACCATAAGAAACATCCAGAAACATGAAGAAAAATAACTTGTAGTTTACCGTTTCAAACCAGTATGCTGTATTAAGATCATTAGGACTGTTGGGTGGGATGCACAGTGGTGCAGGTAATAGCAATATTGCCTTGCATCAAGAAGGTCTTTGGTTTAAATCTTAGTGTGAGATTTTTCTGCCTGGAGTTTCTATGTTCTCTCAAAATACTCAATTTCCTCCCACATGATGGATGGATGGATGGATGGATGGATGGATGGATGGGAGATGATAGGATGACATTTAACAATTTTGCGTACAGCAAGACCATTTTCGATGCGGAAAAAAGTACATTCACAACCGTTACCTTTACAAATCAAGCCTGTCATACAGTATTGCAAGTTGCTATCCATCCATCCATCCATCCATCCATCCATCCATCCATCCATCCATCCATCCATCCATCTATCCATATTATGTGCAGAGTTTAGAGTGTCTAAATAGAGTAGAGGCGTGATTAGCACAGTTTTTTTTTATTTGTTTGTTTTTTTGTTCATCTTAGATTCTGTCCAGTTTGACCATTTACAACCAAATATACAATGCATACATTGAATAATATAGTTTGACTTATTATTTTAGGATCTTATTTTCAAGTTAGCTAAATAAATACGACTTCTCAAGTTAAAAAGTGGAAAGGCTATATTGGCATGTTCTTTGACTGCATAATGTTCATTGTTTGTCCAACATTGAGATCATTTTTAAAGAACCTGATTCTTTATTTATTTGATTTTAAATAAATAAAGAATTTATTTATTTATTTAAATAAATAAATAAATTATTTATTTATTTATTTATACTGAGAAGATTACCAGCCAGGTAATCTTCTCAGATTACCTGGCTGGGTAGTCTGAGAAGCTATTGAAATATTGGCTACACAGAGCTTGTCTGTGTAGTTTTTTAGTAATGTCATTCTGTCAAAAATCTTTTTTATTGAGAGAAGCATTCTACAATGTCATACACAAATAATATGTGTTATCTAACCTACCTTGCACACTCTATAATATGGGCAATATACATAAATAAAACATCAGAAATTCCATTCCATTCTCATGTCATGTCTAAAATTGTGAATGAAAATAAAAGTAGTTGCTGATGTTCAACGCATTTCTGTAGAGGGTGGCCACACATATCAATGAGGCAATCGGCTTTTACTTTGCTGTAGCACTGACAGACAGGCCTACTGTGCATAAGTACATACGCACACAGTGGTCCAGATAGAGCCACTTGACTGCATACTTTGAATTTTTTGGATTCTACGTTAAGACCTTGGATGTATTTAATTCCCTTTTTGGAAATGCAAATGCATTTTTGTGGAGAAAAAAAAAATGTCAGTCTTGTCTTTGACGTGTCTGATTGTAAGACTGGAAAATGTTCACTTGTGTAGAGTTCTAAAAGCCAAGATGACTTCCCTTCTTTTTCAGTTTATTTTTCCACTGTCTATCCTCTCCATCCATCCACCATGAGTCTAATTAATACTTACAATTTTTGTGCTTTGATCGTCCTCCTTAGAAGCAGTGTGATTCGAGCTGCCGACACAGTGAGAGAGAGATCATCTCTCTCACTCGCTACCTTACTCCCACCACCTTCCACTGGTTTTGACAGTTTCCAGTGGAGAGGAGCAGGAATGTGAAAATAAAAGGAGTGAGAGGCAAAGGGAAGGGACAGAAAGTTGAGGAAAAACTGTTTCACAGCCTGACACATGTGGCATAACACCTGCTGATTATGTTAAAACAGTCTCACATAAGGTAAAAAAAAAAAAGAATAACAGGTTCCTGTCATGGTCATTTGAGCTTGAAACACCCAGTGTTTTTGTGTGATATCAGTTAGCAATTTGTGGTAGCTGAAGTAGATACATTCCTCTAAAAAGACAAAGTCAAAGCTTTTTTTTCTTTTGCTACCACAAGACCACAATTGATGCTTTGTTAAAGTAATTTATTTTGTACTTTATTGCCTGAATAAAGTCGGAATAAAGTACCATACTATATTTCCAATTATTTTGATTGTGATCCTTGTTTGCACCTGTGACATTTAACCAATTATGACCAATTATGGATGTTAATCAGTATAAAGTTATTCTGAGCATCCATATGGCAGTTTGCTAAAGTTATACATCATGGTTTCTATACAACAAACTACAAGAACATTAAACAACCTTCGTATATGCATTTATATGTACTCCTAATAACCCATGATTGGTACAAACTGACAGAATTAGTAAGTTTCTTATCATTCTTACATAAGTTTTAAAGATTAATTTGTTAAAGTGTGTGAGACATTGCTAACCTTTCTTTAACCTTAAACATGTTTTTTTGCAGATGGTCTTCTGAGATAATCTTCTGTTGTAAAACTGTCTCTGTTTAGGTGAATGTGCTCCCCCTTCGTAGACTCATTAGTCATAAAACTGTCTCTGTGTTCTGCTTGTTTGTTATCAAGCACCAGCCTCCCTTCTTTTACTTAGCCCCCCTCACTCTTCCTTTGTGTAATAAAAGACAAACTTTTCTGCAGAGTTTTATGGTGCACTGTTCGGAAGAGCAGTTATCTGTGTTTTTCTCCTTTTGCAAAAGAGGCCATGATTGAACACTAATTAACGTTGTCTGTGGTTCTTTTTATTTATTTAAACAAAATACCTATCACAAGTATTCAGATTTCAGATGGCCCCCTGTCCAAAACCAACTTTTACTGGGTACCAAAGCTATAGCAGTACTAAACATTATTATGTCTGTCAGTAAAATAGACAGACTGGCTACCTACTATCCAACACCAACTGGTTAGGCTTCCAACATTTACTTGCACAATGTGTCAAGTTCTCTCTTTTTTTTTTTTTTTTTTTCTGCATTGATCTTCTACCATAAAATATACAAATTTTATATCATATAAGTTGACTCGGATGTAAAAGTTTATCCCAGATTTTCAGATTGAAATAAAAATTAATGGATAGTTTTGCATTTTGATTTGGCCACAAAGAAGAAGACAAATTTATTAATTGCTCCTGGTAGAAGAACTTCATTGTAACTGAGAAAAGAAATCACCTGTCTGATACAATTTTATTCTATTCAGAAAGCTCCCAACATTTGTACTTTTCCATGTGATGTGTCTTCTCATCATCAAAGTCTTTGGTTATAATTGATTGGTTGCTATTTAATCAATCGTCAAATTAGACCAATGACCTTAACAGACCGAAGTGTCCGTGCTTGAGTACGGTTGCAGTAGTGTGTTAATTTTACATGTGAATGCAGATGCCTGTTCTTCCCTCACATGAGGGGTCAGAAAGGTGGAGAACAAGGCAGCAACTCCCTGATAAAGCAGACATTCGATTGGCTCTTGCTATTGCTCTGAAGCAGCCCGATTGGCTGCCGAGTCCAGCTGTCAGTGTGGAGAGCAGGTAGGGGTGGATCTCTTCACTCTGCTCTGTTGCTAGGTTACAGGTATACCCAATAGATTTGGAGATATGGAGATAGAGTAGAGATAAGGTTGAGGATGGGTGTGGATCAGTGTGTGTGTGCGTGTGTGTCGCAATGTATTTGCACACGTGTGAGGGATTTTTAGCAGGAGGGGAGGGGTAGATAGGTCAGGAGGGTGGAAGCATAATTGACATTTGAGGGCAGAGACAAAGAGCTTCCCAGAAAAATGGCAAAAAGATGGATTCTATTCATCGAAAAATTATGCTAAGCTTCTTCCTATAAACCATGTTGATCGATCCTATTAATATCTAAAACTGACTACATTTACAAAAACCTAAAAGTGCTAAAGCCCTCATGCTTTACTTTTTGAAATCACTTCATGAAACAAATACCACATGGGTTTCCTCTGACTTCCTCTGAGTTTGCAGGTACAGTTGTGTCATTATTACTGGACAGCCGATCCGAGGCCTGTGGTAGATTTGTAATTCATTAAAGTGCTGTTGTATTAATTACAGACTGCTCCAGACTGCACTGCTCTGAGAAGAGCTGTTCCGCAGGACTTGGATTGCAATCATAGAGTGGTCAGTCGCCACTAATCGTGGTCATTTATCAATCTGGAAGACCACACACTCATATGTGAGTACGGTAAAATACACAGACGCACACACACTCGCAGACCCTGATCGATGACACGGCTGGGCTGGTAAAAAGGATTGATGGGTGCTTTGTTTGTGTGTGTGCGTGTGTGGGTGAGTGTGTGTGAGAAAGAGAGGGTGCTTGCATTGGAGCAGGTGGGACCTACAGGGCATCTCGGAAAAGAAAACATTTTGGAGCCTACATGGAAACAATACTGAGAATCAGTGTAGACAATCAAAGATGAAAATGCTTTCGTGAACAAAAACATTTTAACAATCTCTACACTTGCCCGGGCTCCTCCATGTTGGTCAGGCCAAGAACATGTGGCTTTTTGGGAAAGCTGATCACCAAGTAAATTTATAAACACAATTATAATCCTCTCATGTTCTTCTTTCTTTTAGTTGAATCACTGCTTATTTATTTTGCTAAGTGCCTTGTAAAAGCATTCACTTCCCCCTTAAACATTTCAATGTTCTCTCACATTACAATTATAAACTTTAATGTTTTGATTGGGATTTTTTGCGACTGATCAGCGCACAAGTAATGGAATCGCAGGAGAGGAGGGGTAGATAGGTCTGAAGTCACCTATATAATAAAAAGAGCCCACCTGTGTGTAATTGAACATTTTAATAATACAAACTGAATACATTTTATTATAACGCTGATATTGTATCACATTTGATCCCTTCCCATGAGATTATATTTTCTTTTGCCCACTTTCACTCCTCTGTTTTGTCTTTGTTTTTTGTTTTGCTGATTCATAATCTCTGTTTGGAAACAAAGCAGAGGGAAGGAGCTTCTGTCCTTCTTAATAACAATGGGAATTTGAAGACAGAGAGAGAGAAAAGGCGAGAACGGAATACCGAGGCGACCCAAACTGACTGTCTGGCGTTCTGTCTGCCAGACTGTTGTCAACTATGTTTCTGTCTGTCAGCGCTCTCACTGGGAGCTGAAATTTCCACAGATCGAGTTGTCACATTAACCAGGTTTGGCGTACGGCAGCTATTCTTAGACTTGGATCATGCTCTTTGTTTTTTGCTTCTTTTTCCCAATTCCTGGATTCGTCTTCAGAGTTATTTATTTACAGCCACTCCACCTGTTGGAGTATGAAATAAATAATATAAAAGATGGTGCAAGGTGGAAAGGAATACAAACTGAAGTGCAAAAAACATTTGGAAACATACCACAAGAATCACAGAAAAGCTAAGAAGAATGCAGAATATGTCAAGTCGGTTTTGAAGGGTAGAAATTGTTCGCAAGTTCAGCTTTTATAAGAGTTCAAAGTTGAAAAACTTAAACTCACAGCAAGATTTTATTATAATTAACATGCTCTAGACAATTTTCAGTTACTTATTCTGTTTTAAATAATTAGATCATGCTTACAATGTTATTTTTATCTTAAATTATCCTTATTTGTGCAGTGCTTTTGACTGCATCTGTATGGTTAATAAGCCATACAGATGAGCTATATAGCTATGTAACATATATTTTAATGCAGTTTCTTACTTTGCAACATATATCCACAACCAAATGGAAAGCTGTTTGATGCAGCCATAGTGAGCTTCCTTGTTGGCTTCAAAATTCCCAGGAAATATTTATGCACCTCATGAATCAACTCATTCGAATGCATACGTTCACACCATGGAAGAGGAAGAACAGCTTTCTGCAGAAAGATCTGTTTGAAATTGAAGTTACGGTAGAACTTCAAGTGGGCGCGCTGTTTCCTTCACATGCTGCACATTTAATGTTGAGTTCTTTTGTTTTTATTCATTGAGGGTAGTTCATTTCTGTTGGACTGAAGGTTAAAATCTCAGGTCGTTTAGTATTTATTTCAGTTTTTGTGAGAAACACAGAATGGAGAGTGTTATTTGTCGAAATACCCTGATCAGAAATGTAGGTCAGATGAGGAGGAGTCACAAAATCAGAAATAAAGAGTGGCCAGAACCAGGATGTCACGCGTGTGTATTTTTATGAGAATGATGTCTGGTGCTTAGAGTTATTTTTTTGTTCCCAATTGTTTTCTTGAGAGACGATTTATGGAGACCACTCTGTGTAATGAGCTGAGCGTGGTGACGGCGATGAGCGGGCATCACTAAGTCCTCTTCGGCTTAAATCGCCCTGAAATCTGGCTTACACCACTCACTGATGTAAAAACTGTGGATAGCTTTCATATCTTGCAGAGAACAGAGGAAAACGGGAGAAAAAACTATCTTTTTCTGAAGTCTACTCGCTGTCACATACATGAGATAAAATATTTTTTTGGTGAAGGAGAGTAAAAAAAAGCTGCTTTTCATTCTAAAAGCTGAAATTTTCTATTTTTGTCTGAACTTATTGTCAATTTAGCAAAACCAAAAATACCACTGTTGACACCTCCCATTGACCGCAATATGATCTTCAGAACCAAACCTTGGTTGAAGACAAAGAAAGGTGAAAGCCTGGATTTCTTTTTTGAAGTCTCACATTGTCTTGACTCGTTCCAAATTTAATTAAATTTTAATTTCAGTGAGCTACAAAAAAAATAAAAAAAAATTCTGGTAGAAAAAGAATTTGATTTTTTAAACAAGATGTTACACCATGTGAAGGCAACTGGAAAAAGCTCAAAAAAAATTTCTGATTGGCTGACAGCAACAAGAAAGAAAGTGGTATTGAAAAGAACTATGGTGTCCACAGGGAGACAAAAAGCAAAACAAGTTGTCCAAGTAAAATAGGCACTCAGTCCTATTTTTTAGTTTCTAAATGGATAGTTTGGATATACTGAATTGTTTCAAGGAGTTATGAGCAGTGAGGCTGGTCAAAGCTGGACCTAGAGCAAAGTGTATTTCGACTTTTTTTAAAAATAACTCCAATTATCAAAATCTTCACAGCAGCTCATGCAAACACAATTTCATAAACCTTTACACCATTTGCACTTTGCATAAAACTATTTTCTATTACGTCTATTGCGTAAAAAAAACCCTCCAAGCCATTTTTAGTGCATTATATAATGCAGGCATAGGCAATATAAGGTCAGATCATCACAAAGCCAAAAACACCTGTGTCGTTTCCATAGTGAAACATAATGTAAACAAACGTTCGATTATATGATTAAGGTTAGATTTCTATATTCTCATGCTTCCTGACTTACAGAGAGTAGCAGAGAGTATACATCCTCAAAATATTTTGAAGCTATACTTATAGAGCATAAATTTCATGCTAATTTATGTGTAATCTGAACACAAAACTTGTCCTATTGAGGCTAATTTCTGTTTGCAGGAAACAGTAATTTGCTGCTGATGTGATTAAGTAAAATGTGTCTTCTTAATCTCTCTCGTTGAAGTGTGCCTAATTTTCTTAATCAGACTTACTATTGTACCAGGCTGATTCTGTTATGACTCAAACGCTGAATGAATGGAGAGTTACACAGTAGGAGTGAGTCACTATCAAAGCTATATTTGTGCACGGAAGTGTGTTTGTGTGACTGTGCTTGCCCTGCCTGCACATATACAACTGTGTGTGTTTGCCAGCAGTAGTAGGGTTATGAATCGGATCAAACATACACAGTGACACACAGGGACAACGGATCAAACGTGCACATGCAGGCTGCCTGAGCTGGACTGAACAGAAGGGCTCTGACTGGGTGTGACTTTGATCCTGACCACAACATCCGTTCCCCTGTTCCAATACTGTTTTTCTGCTACTCATCTGCCTCATGTGCCCCTCTGGTCTCTTGCCCTGGTCTCAAGTTACTTCTCACAAAGCTTCAAATAGGGCTGAGTGTGGTTTTGAGAAAACCGTATCCAACAATGGACACTTGGTGTTTAGCATGGTCAGTAGCTTTTGGAAGAGAGTTAAAGCCAACTACAAATATAATATAAAAATAAAATGACACCAAAAAAACATGCACATACTTTTTTTTTTTTTTTAAATAGATTTTGCAACAAAATCTATAAACTGGTCTTTCTCTTTCTTCATTTTTTAATCTCTTCAGACTTTAGGACAGCGCTTCGATGCCATTGCACATTTCCAGGTTACTCTTTATTGAGTCCACTGTGATTGTTAAGTAACTCAGTTTACCTGTAGACATCCATCCATTGGTTGTTAAAGTGATACTTTTTGCCTTTTTTGTCTGGACATCTTGGGGAACTTAAACATTGCTTGTGTCTTTTCTGTCACTCTGTTGCCAGAAACCAAAAATGGTGCCAAGCAAGTGATTTAGGTGCAGGAGGGGCATTTTCTGTTACAACTTCATCAAACAAAGCTATACTGACTGCAACTGGCTAGTGCTCAGATGATTTCTGTCACCTCAATGAGGCGTAATGTAGTGTTTTAATAATATGAGATCTTGTTACACCTCTAATAAATAAAGTCCAGTTTCACCACATGCACTCACCTTAATTAATAATTAAAAAGGGTTCAGTTGTGTATAATGTGATAGCATTAAAATGCAGCTATTGTGTGAAGGCTTTAGAGGTTTGTCAGAGAACATTAGTGAACAAAGTGTCATGAATTTGCCCTCTGTCCAATCTGACCGAAAATGAGATATTTTGCAAACAAAGCTTTAGGAATAAAATACATTTCTAGGCCTCCACTGCTGATACAGACATACCACAAGATTTAAACCTGCAATAGCATCAAAAGGTGGTTCTATGAAGAGCTTTAAACATAGGAACGCCAGGATTTTCAAAGTCTCATTTGTGAAAGATTTTCTAAACCGTTTATTCTTTTTTTTTAAATTAAAGATCTTATATGACTTTGTGATTCTCTGTCATTTAAAATCCTCCCAAAACACTTTAAAGTTTGCAGTTTCAACAACACAGAATGTAGAATAGTCGAAGGAGTATATTTGATTACTTTTGCAGAACCATGACATCTCCAAACAAAAAAAAAAGAAAGCTGTACTTTATCAAAGTTTTGAGTTCATACCGACTTCACCCTTCTATACTGAAGATCTGAAGTTCAGGAAAATAGATTTATTTCCCCCATTGTGAGAAGAATTTAAAATGTTATCCTGAAATGTACAAAGAAAAAAACACACAGATACTAATGTAAAAAAAATAAAAAAAAAAAGACATCTGGGGAATCTCTTCCTCACTGTAGTTTTACTGCAGCATTTTCGATCAGTTACTGAAACCTTCTCATTGCAAGGAATTAAATTTCAGTCTGCGAGAAACATATTCATAGACCAGTCTGACAAAATGCTTTCAGATGAAGATATAGTGTAGAGACTGATTGTGTTAGATTTTAGTGGCTCATGAGGGAAATGAAGCTAATAAGCTAAATCTTAACATGTCAAACTTAATAAAACATCTTCCGACTCATCACCCAGAGGAGCACAATGAATTTAGAGTAATAAGAGAGTAGCAGTCAGAAGCATCTGAAGCTGTAGCACTCCTTAAAGAAGAGAGAGATTAAACTAAAAATCTGATAAATACACTGAAGGAATCAGAAAAGCTCATATGAGAAAAAAAAACACTTGGAATAAACCATCATTATTGAATAATAATTTGTGAATAATGCATTATTGTTAGGAATATGGATGTAACTTTTACAGAAGTAAAATCCAGAGGAAAAGCATGAACACATCAATTAGATCAAGGTTATTTTAATTTTTGTAAGATTGTTCAAATCTAAGTAGTACATCTGTTAAAAGATCAATTTTGATTAAAAAAAAAGTACAGTGGTTACTTTATAACTGAAGGGATTTAGCATCAATTAACAGTGATTAAAGCAGCAACACATACTTAAATCTGTTTTAATGAGATCTGATAGGATGGAAAAACATACAGCAGTGTAATATTGTGAAGTGAAAGTAAAATGATGCATGGTTTTCACATGTAGAGTCAACATGTTGTGGAGCCACGTTTGGCTGCAGTTAAAACTCTACAGCCTCGTTTACATGGAGCCGATTTCCACTGGAAATGTAACATTTTTGTTTACACTTCTCTAGTGATGAAGTCTGTGACTTTTTGACAGAAAGTAAAACCTGGAGTCATGCTCTTTATATTCTATTCTAATGGTTTTATCAGTGTTCTGGGGAATGCTTAAAGCTCGTTTCAAAACTGAATCTTGTTATAAGCTTTTACACTACATTCTCCTTGACCTGCCTGCTATGTTCCTAGACCTTCTTTAATGTTCTCCTCTCACACTCCAAGGCATTTACACATCTGTATTTATATTGAGACTGAATTACACACAGAACTTCAATTAGTTTTTTCATCTTTCTTATTGTCATTTAGAGGTACCAGAGAAAAGATTATATAAATGCAAGCCACATTTTTCAGATTTTCATTTGCAAATGAGCTGACGTGATTCTCTTTATATCGGTTCCATCCATGACCCTGCTTGTGTTGGCTTGTGATAGCTGCTAGTGTTCTGCCAATGAGTCTGATTTCCTCTCACTTTTCCTGGACACAGTGTTTGCACAAGTATCTCCATAATCCTCTTGTCTAGGACTTGGCTGCTGCTGTTTTAGAAGAGATGAAGACAATTCTTCCCACTGTGTAAATGTGAGCACAACCTTTGATGCTTTATTCACGTCACTTTTTTTTAAAAGAACGTGTCCATTTTTTTCTTATACTACCAGTCCCTCTCTGTGTAACCCTCCCACCCCGACTATGCCTGTTTGGATCGATCCAGCCATGTCCCCTGGTCCCACATGTCATCTTTTTTTTTTTTCTTTGACGGGCTCTCCTCTGCCTTCTGCTTGGTATTCTGGGGTTGGAATGCATGCACCATCTCAGATCCATCAGATCCGATAGTAATGCCGCACCATGACTCTATGAAATAGCAGGATGTGAACAGAGATGGTAAAACAAAAGTGTGTCTGTGTGTGTAGTGGTTGAGTTTAGTGGAGTATAGGTCAGTGGTTTGTCAAAGGAAAGGAAAAGGTAGGTAGGTAGATATTTTATTTACTTTATGGCACCACTTAAGTGCACTCTTACTTGTGTTAATTGTGTTATATTGAACACATAATGTACTATAATGAACACAAAAACTAAAATAATAAGAATATACTAATCACTAAAAAAAGAATGGTAAATAGCTAACTAAAATGATTAATAATAATAGTAAATTATACGTATAGTCTACCTATAGGGAATTATGGCACAGAAAGATGAGGCTCAACTTCTACCCTAAGAAAAATAAAGGTACAATATTCTGGCTGTCATAGCAGCACTTTGTGTGAGTGATGTGTGTGCGATGTGTGTGAAGGGTTTACAAATCAAGACTATCTGCTTTATCATCTTTTTTATTACTTTCAAAAACTTTGTAAGCATGAAAACCACAAGCTTGTTAACAAGGAAGCAGATCCAACCATCAGCAAACCGGA
Organism: Poeciliopsis paucimaculata; assembly: GCA_903067055.1. NCBI lineage: Eukaryota > Metazoa > Chordata > Actinopteri > Cyprinodontiformes > Poeciliidae > Poeciliopsis > Poeciliopsis paucimaculata. Next base: position 60,650 of record CAEGAD010063169.1, read on the forward strand.
TGCTGTGATCATTTCACCTGGAGTGAATTTAACTCAACTACAGGGATTAATATTTAACCTGCTTGACTGACAATACTCACAGAACAAGTGTTGAAGCGACTCCAAAATCAACACCCACTAACTCAGAATTATTAAAATTGAAAAAATCAACACTACAGGTTTTGCAACTGCGTTGATTAATAGGCCTGTCGCGATAAACAATAAATCAATTAATCGAACGATAAATTAAAACTATCGACTTCATTTCAATTATCGGCTTTATCGTTTCTTCCGGTCTTTTTCTCTTTCTGTTTTTGACACTGAATGAAAAAAGGCTCAACTCCGGTGATTCCACTGACCCTCCCTTCCTCATTTCCTTAGTGTAAGTCCCAGCGCACTACACGATCTTAGAGCTGTCGGTCCATT
>CAEGAD010063176.1:0-21149 GCA_903067055.1 Poeciliopsis paucimaculata
AAATACCAGGGCCTCAGGGAGGAACTAGAGAGGGCCTGGAAGGTGAAGACCACAGTGGTGCCTGTGGTCATCGGGGCAGTCACCCCTAAACTGGAGCAGTGGCTACAACAGATCCCAGGAACAACATCAGACACCTCAGTCCAGAAATGTGCAGTTCTAGGCACAGCAAAGATACTGCGCAGACCCTCAAGCTCCCGAGCTCAGAGGATAAGAACCACCCACTGTGGGTGAGAAGGGAATTTATTTTTTTTATATATATATATATATATATACATTATTGTAAGATTGTGCGGTGCCATTTCCTCCTCCCAAACTTATATGTAATAGGTTAAAAAAAAAAAAGCCATTTCGTACCCATGTATATGTGGCCACCACATATAAGTTGACTTCTCTATGCGCTGTTGTCATGGAGATAAAGGCTTGGACCGTGACACACATATGAATCTAATTAGCTGCATGTTATTTTCATAATTGACATGATATCGTATTTTCCACTAATTGAGATCCTAGATCTTTTTTTGGGCCCGCTGACTTTCTCACCTCACAAACTAAACTCCAAGAGACGCAATAAACATTTCATCGAGGTCACATGCCTACATTTCAGTGCCGTAAAACGACGACTTAATGCAGAAAATCAATTTCAGTCTCTGCTTGTTGTCGAAAAGTCAATATGAAACCACGAACACCGCAGAGGTACGAAACGGCGAGGGGTGTCAAAAATGATCAGCCGGGGATCTGAACAGCCACAAATGGAAACTGGTTGCAGAAAATCATCCGCACTTAAATGACTTGTTGCTTCATATGAAAATCAATGCAACAACAGAAATGGTTTCATTCTATATGGGCATGAAAGTGAACAAAATTAAATAGGAAATAATGACAAGGTGTGAACAAAAAGTATGCTTGAAGGGGAGAAACCTCAATTAATGATAATAATAGTAATAAATTATAATAATCGTATGGATTAACTGATGCAGTGTCTATATGGGAAATTATGACCACAGGTGTTTCTGGAGTAAGCCCTCAAAACACTGAACATTGGTGATTCTTTTTAAATTGTTGTTTAAGAATTTGTGTCTCCGTTTTTATTAAAAACAAAAAGTTATCTTGAAAACATAACATGTTGTTGACATTGTTGCTCCCATCCAAATTTACCAAAACAAAGACTTTGGTAACTCCAACAACATGTAGGTGTTTTTAACCAGACATCTTTTGCTTTCACGTCTGTTTGCACCAGAGGTTTCTAAAATTGGGGTTCAGGGCCCCATTTGGGGGTCACAAACCAACAAATGTGAGGTCCTGGGTTCCTCTTCGTAAGTCAAAGTAAATGGGGACAATTGGTTTAAAACCACATTCAAAAGCGATGGAAGCGGAGCATGCAAATCCATAAAGTATATTTACAGTGGTGATGTGTAGAGATATTATTTATAGTTTCGCAGTCAGCCGATAAGGTCAGCGGTTTACTGTTACTTTGGAGGTTTGAGCCACTGCTTTAGAGAAGAGACACTCTTAACCACATGCTGCCCGGGGCGTTGCGTCCAAACTGACCTGTTCCTAACAACATAATGGAGCATTATTTACAATGTTTACGTTCACTCTGTCTGCTCTCCTCAGTCTGCTGCTAGACGTGCAGGCACCTGCTGCGCAAACTGCCAGACCACCACCACCACCCTGTGGAGGCGCAACGGGAATGGAGACCCGGTGTGCAATGCCTGCGGCCTCTACTTCAAACTACACAACGTGAGTTGGCTTAGAGAGTGGACACACACACGCACACACACACACACAAAAAGACTTTCACCCAAGTGTGGGGTTTTCAGGGGGCGAAGGTGGTGCTTAACCGGTTAAGTGGGCGGACAGCGTGTATCGATTTAGGAGTGTGCAAGCAGAGGCTGCTCACCCTGTCGTGCAGAACCCACACCGGTCGTCTCTTTTTATTAATCCGTCGTTGTTTCAATGGGGGGCGTTGCTCCCCGGAGAGGCTGCCGGGTGGGACTGTCATTCAGTGTAACGGCGTCGGTTACACTGATGAGGATTTGTCTGAGGCTGCTCCTTTCACACCCAGCCTGTCCTCGTCGCCATGAATTCATATTGACCGGGAAGGTTCTGTTTGGCTCAGACAATTAGACAAAAGCTAAAATAAAACGCCCCCAACTGGCCCCAGAATGCAGCCAGTGGACATGCAAAGCAGCTGCTCATTATTTATGGGGGTTTACTTTACACTGGTACGATTCATGAAGGGCAACTGCCATGACAGAAACGCCGTGTACATGATAATTGGCAGCAAGTGAGAGATTCCGGCTGACATTTTCGGCCGAAGTTAGAAGGCAAAAAACAACCTTGAAGCACAATAATGTAGCATTCACACTGTCAGAGTGGCTTTTGTCTGGCGTGCCTTGAGCTAATGTGCCCACTCCTCAACAGGTCAACAGACCCTTGACCATGAAGAAGGAAGGCATCCAGACGCGCAACCGCAAGATGTCCAGCAAGTCCAAGAGGAACAAGCGGGCGGGGGATGGCTTTGACGAGCTCTCCAAGTGCATGCAGGACAAGGCCTCGCCCTTTGGAGCCGCGCCGGGCCTCACCAGCCACATGACCCACATGGGTCACCTTCCTCCCTTCAGCCACTCGGGACACATGCTGCCCACTCCCACGCCCATTCACCCGTCATTCGGTCACCCGCACCACTCTAATCGGTCGCCGGTCTGGGCCGAGCCTCACTGAGGTCGTCCCTCTCTGCCCCGCCGGGACGCAGGACCCGCCGCATCTCCACAGACACTAAACGGCGGGACTTGTGTCCTGTACAGCGGTTGGTCGGAGCGCAGCGGCTTTCAGTTGGACTGAATGACCGAGGGCCTCGTCGGGCCGCGGCCTCGCCGAAAGGGGTTGGCCGACGCGGACTTTTGCGGACTCTGTGAAGAGCTAGCGCGACGAGGGGGTTTGTCTGTTCCACCCACCTCCTCCGTCCCCCGGGGCGAGTGGGGCTGACAGGAGAGGAGTGAACGGAGAAGCTTGTCATTCTTTTTTGTTTTTAAATTTTTTTGCTTATTTTTACTAAGTCACTTTGGTACCCACCTCTCCCTGACCCTGTAACAGGAGACTTCAGAGAGGGCCTGAAAACAACCGCTGTTTCTCACCTCATGATCATACCGTCAGACTCCGAGATACGTCCATCCCTGCGCTGTTGTTCGGAACTGCCGCCATCACACACACACGCACGCCCACACACCCACAGACGGACTCCTTGGTGCTGGAAGCTGTCTTACATGCAGAACTGCTGAAAGGCAACAACCAACCAGTGCTCTGTTCACATGCTGGATCGTGCACCACAGTGCTCACCTGTTTTTCATAACTGTTTTATGGGAAAAAGAAAAAAGAAGAAAAAAAAAAACACCCCAACACAGTAAATAGAGTGTTTATAAATGCTTAATTGCTATCATTGTTGTTATATTTGATGTTATAATTATTGCTACGATAATTTATTTTCACTCTTTAAACTTTCACCGGACACACATGGAAACGTATGATTTTAATTACATGGTTATTACGTAAAGAAAAACACTGACCTGTCTTGGGCGAATAAAAGTCCCTGAGCTGTACGTTTTTATCATTTTTTTCCATCTCACAAAGAAGAGAAAATAAAGTTTAATACTGAAGTAGCGCACGTCTCTATGATTCTTACAGATGTACGTCGCAGCAAGCAGAGTGGAGAGAAACGCAAAGACGAGAAAAAAAAAAAAAAAATTGAAGGATTTTCACGTGTTTTTTTAAAAGCAGCTGCGATTTTCAATCGGGTCGCTTTGCAAAAGTATTCACACCTTTTGAAAGTGATTTGGTGTGTTCGTATGTGCAAAAGGCAAAACAATGAAGCACGCATTTTTGAACTGTAAGGTTGATCATAAATTTATTTCCAATATTACAACAAAGGAAGACTGTATTTGCACTCTGTCCATACTTGTGTTGTGACGGTACAAGCTTTGCCACATTGAACGGAGACATCTATGAACAACAATTCTTATATGTTCTCCAAACTGTCTAAATTTCCCAATTGGATTCAGGTCTAAACTTTGACCGGCCATTATAACTCATGAGTATACGTTCATATAAATCATTGCATCGTAGTTTTGGCTGTTAAAGGTCGCAATGCTGAAAAATGAACACCCGAACCAGTCTCAAGTTTTTCGCAGGATCTAACAGGCATACATCCAAGAGTCTCCTGTGCTTCGCTCCATCCATCTTTCCATCAACTCCAACCACTTCCTCCATCCCCGCAAAAGAAAAGCATCCCCACACAACTAGGCGGCTGCCACCGTGTCTCACCATGGTGACGGTTCAGGCTCCTGTGCAGAGTGTGTTAGTCATACAAGCCTCTGGAGGAAGACCAAAAGCTCTTCCACACATTTCTTTTTGCCACTTTTTCAATGAAGGACAGATTCGTGGACTCCTTAACTAAAAAGTTGACTAAAATCTCTCGATCTCAGTTCAGGTTGGGCGGCCGTGTCTTGGTAGGTTCACTACCAAGACCTACTATGGACTGGCCTCTGTGAGACGTTTAAAGGATGTGGTTTTAAACATTTTTCTTCCCCTGGCCTGCTTGCAGCGTCACTTGATCTTCTCGGTGCCGTTTGTTCTCTGAAAACCTTTTGAGGCCTTCACAGAGCAGCGAATCATCATGTGTCTTCTGGAGGCAACTGGTTGCACTGGGTCTTATTTGAATGCGAAAGCGACTCACAGAATTTCAATGTTTCATCTTCCCCGTTTGAACCAACACTGTTATTGGCCTATGAGACAAAATCCTAATAAGTTACAGAGAAGCGTGGGGTAAAAAGATGACATGCTATAAATACCTTTACAAGTTGCAGCCTTTTGCCTCCTCGCACGACCTTGCGTCTCTCTTAATGAGTCCGCCTCCATGTTGGGCCTTTTTTTATTTTCTGCATGTTATTCTAAGATGTTTGTGTGGGACGGTGCACACGGCCATTACGCTGAAGTTTCCCCCCCCTTCACAAAGAGTGCCTGGTCATTAAAATCATAAGCGGTATCAGATGCATCAAGAGAAGCTCTCTGATCCCTAAAGCGTGGTAATGCTTTGGTCAGGCTCCTCCTCTATCTGTGATGGCTCGTCGTTAAGAGAAGGCCTCTTTGTGGAGCGAAGGCCCCGGGCTGGACCATTGTGCCCAGACAGCAGGCTCCATCGAAGGGCTCCGGAGTCACACACAGTCATGCATATGGGCGGACCGTCATGCTTACGCACACGCAGCCACGAATTCACGCCCAATTCGTTCTTGACGAAAACAACGTGCCCAGTTTTTTTGGCTTTCAGAAGTCCCAAGTGTTCGGCGTGAACTCGCGTGTTGCGTGAAAACTACTGAGTCATGAGAGCGGTGTTTTTCTCACTCCCAGCGTCTGTCAGAGAGTGGCCCCCCCCAAGCCCCCCTGTCTCTCGCTTTTGGCCCGGGCGACAGGAGTGAGAGGAAGGACAGCGGGGTCTTTAGTGGGAGAGCGGAGAGGAAGGAAAGGCAATCAGGCGACCTGAGCAAACACGTGGGGGTCTGCGCAAACCCCTCCACACACAGATGTGCTCGCAGCTGAGGCTGCCAGGAAGCAGGCGTCGACTCTGTTTCTCCCTCTTTCTCTTTCTCTTTGTTTATTTTTTGTGCTCTCTCTCTTTCTGTCTGCTCTCCCATGTTTTCTGGTCTCCTCCTTTCTGCGTCTCTGCCTCCCATTTGGACGATTACAGTAAAGCCAAGGGGGCGGAGGGGACGGACTGAAGAAACTTTGAACACCGCCGAGCGACTAATGAGTCTGCTCGATTAGGGCCAATTTCAGGTCATCATTGCCGGGCTCAACATGGCCTCACACTGCACAAACCGTCCGTTTAAATGGTCTAAAGCTAAAAGCGGCCAGCTACCCCTTCCTGAACCCTCCGCCCTGTTGACATCTGCTGGGGTTTTCCAGAGGTCTGGGCTGTTTAAATCGTGAAAAAAAAAAAATAAAAAAATAAAAGAGATTTGTCCAGGGACTTTTATAGGTACTGTTTTTGTTATCCAGTGCAGGCGAAATGCTGCGTCGTCCGCTTCAGAAACCCTGACAGTACGCAGGACTGAGAGAGGAGAAGAGAGGAGAGGAGGGGATCCTCTTGATTCACCAGTGAAAAATGCAACGCCCGACTGGCAGCGAGCTGGTCCGGCCATCTGTGTGCAGCGCGGCGGCTCCATGGGAGCCGAGGGGCCGCAACTCCAGTGGGCTGTGAGCCGCTGCAGCCGAAGGGTCCGCTCGGCCGGGCTTTGGCCGGGCTCCCAGAGAGCAAGCACTCTTCAGGGAGGCCCTCCGGAGGGAAGGAGCAGCCCTCCCAAAAATAATACGGCGGTCTGAAACGCCAGAGACTCCCACATCACACATGAACATGCGAGTGTGCGCACAGATGGGGACAAATTTATTGGTCTAGCAAAAAAGAAAGAAGAAAAAAAGCCTTATAATAGTTTTGTTTTGAGTGTTAGAAGAATCTTGCAGTGGAAAAATTTTAGAAAACTTTCAATTGGACATTTATTAAGTGGGATAAAAGAAAAAAAACCCCTCCATATTAAGCTATAAATGTTTATTTTATTTCTTTTTAAGTGAGCAGTAGTGCCCCCAGAAAAAGTAGGGGAGCACAGCTTTAAAAAATAAGATGAATCTGTGACATTAACATTGTTCTCTGGCAGCATTTTTTAAGATTAGGGCTAATGGCCCCCCGGACCCTTCCTTGAAGGTGCCACTGCTGGTGACACATATAATGGATCCGATAACAGAACAATAAAAACAAATGTAGCTGAAGCATGTTTAGTTGATCCTTGTGTCTTTTTTAAGCTAACCAACGGTTCTCTGATCCTCCAATTAATAACCCATAATGTTCTGTTTAAATGCATGAGGTGTAAATATGACACGATGCAGACATCCAGATCTGTTTTCCCTCCATGCTCAGGAAGAAAGATGCTAACAAAACTTTTTGTTAAATAACTTCAGAAACGAGTGACCTCCTGGGGTCAAGGCTCTCTAACAGCCATTACGTGTTGCTTACCTGCCAATTGGTTCTTTTGGAGGGAGAGTCTTAAACCAGACTGATTAGATGAGACTAAAATTGAGCAAAGAGTAGGTGATGCACAAAGTAAAAGATAAATATGAGGGAAAAAAAAGCGTGGTGGAAGAGATGTCATGCTTTCTCCTCCAAAGACCCTGGTAGCCGATAACCTTGTTAGAGTTTATGAGCTCTTCGAAATACCAGGAAGGACAAAAAATAAAAAAACATGGTGACCTCTGCCAGAAAGTTGAAAATGGCTTATAGGTCTGAAGGCGAGATAGTGATCCAAAACATGTCGAAATCGACAAGGAAGGAAACGGTTCAGCAGACGCAAAATTAACCAACAAGGTACTGATAAAAGGCAGGCCGCAACCGTGCCAGGAGAAAAGCAGAATATTATTTTAAATGGGTATTTTTCCAGTTGAATAAATTAAACATGACATTTTTCTAATGTTTTAGTAGATTATGCTGCTGACTTTAACACATTTTTGTTGCCAGGGCAATACAACGTGTACCATGCACTTATTCATGTTTTAATGAGGTGATATGATAGAAGGTTGTGCATTTTTCATTTCAGTGATAATCAAGATTGGGGTTACTGATGGAAAATAAACCTTTGATAGCAGTAAGAGAAAGCTAAAGCTCTTCAGAGTATGGACTCATGGATCCTTTTAATTTGTTGATCTACCGACTTAAAAAGTATCTTATCTATGATTCCATATTTTAGGCCTTGAAATTTTTTAAAAGGACAAGCAGGAAACCATATTTGGGTAACTATTTGCACCTGTTTAGCTTAGCCTCACTTTGGTGTATTTCAACCGTAAGCGTAGAAATCAACGTACCTTCAACAAAGTAGAGCTAAACTTTTACAAACAAGAATCTGACTCCTCTCACGCTTAATTTTTGCTTGATAGATTGTGAAATAGCTCAAGGTCAGTCGGACTGGATGAAGAAAATCTGTGAATAATTTTTTACATATTGCCACAGATTCTGGCTGCATAACTCGCTGTTTGTTTGTTTGGTCGCTGTCACCCGACCAAACAAACAAACTCGTGTCCAATCCGCCCAAAACATGCACACAAACGACAAAAAGATGGAAATAAAATGAGATGTTATTAGCTGCAACGGTTTACTTACCATACCGATACTGATATGTAAAAAAACGTCAATAATATCGGCTGATGACATATTATTGCTGATGCACTGTGCAGTGGCTCAAATCACTTCAGAATTGGTCTCTTGGTGAGCAGAGCGCCTCGTTCCACCACCCATTACATCACAAACTGCAAACAAGGCATTTTATGGCTTCATGTCTTTTTCAATTTTCTGATTTTCCAGTAGCACATCTTCGGTTTATCATATTGACACTTTCTCCCAGCTGAGCTGTGGATTTCTGCAGCTCCTCCAGAGTTCCTCCAAACATTTTGCTTTGAGCTGTAAAGCAGTGGGATTTATTGTTTTTCTTTCTCCACGAGTTTCTCCCAGAGCTGTCTGTTGTGCTTGTTGATCTTCATGAAGCTGCTACTCGACTAAAACTCTTATAAAATGACTTCGGATGGCATCCAGAAGCAATTTTATTTCTGATAACCCTTTTATTTAGGGTTATCAGACGCGACTTTCTTTCCACATCATGATTTGGCTCTTCTTTGTGCTGCTCTGGCACATAAAATCCCAATAAAATACACTAAAGTTTAGGATTAAATGTAGCAAAACTAACTGGTGTGGAAACGCTGATGGAGCCGAAGATAAGGCATTAACATTCACAGTCGGAATGAGTTTTATATCTTGAATACCGAACACTGTTTTCACCATTGTTCACCCGTTCAGATTTCTTGGCCCGTGATTTCGGTGAAGAAGCGAGGGCGTCGTATGTTTTTCTCCTCCCTGGGCTGCGCTGAGCGCGGAGGCGTCCCCTCTTGACTCTCCTCCTGAATTATGTGACACAGAAAAACATAAAGTAGGAAGTTACTTATCTCGACTATCAGAGTGGCATTCCTGAGGAGAGATGAAGAGGAGAGATGAAGAGGAGAGATCTTCGATGCGTCAGTGGGGTGAACATGGTGGCCACCTAGATCAGAGCACCGGGAGGTTTTACGACTTCAACCTGGAACTGGATGTTTTAGCTCATCTCCCACTCCCTGCCTCCTTCTCTTTCTCCCCTCCACTCTCTTCTGTTTATACTCACCGACTTCCCTCACCGCCACCGCCGCCTCCCTCCCAGGACTCGACGCGAGTGTCCGATCTCCTCGTCCTCCTCGCCGTCCATCCATCCCCCCTCACTAACTCCCACTCTTTCCTCGTCCCCAGTCTCTCCCCCGGAGTATTTGTTTTTCCATCAAATTGAATTAGCGGAATCAAAAGGTATTCCGAGCATCCCCTCGCGGAGCTGAGTTAGGGAGAAGGAGACGTAGAAGATGAAAGGAAGTGCAGCGCGGTTCAAATGCAGGTCTCGTAGAGTGCGTGCTGTAAAAACGGGCCGGGGTGGAGGGGACGGAGAGGGGGGTTTGACCTTTGTCTGGGCCTTGCTGGTAAAGCATCCCTCCTTCCTCAGACCCATAGAAGGATATTAAAGCCGCAGGAAAAGAAAGAAGTTAGATAAAACGTGGACTGGAGGAACCGATCGGTGCCATTAGAAGTCCTAAACCCATGTGGCCTGAAGGCGGGGATGTCCAAACCTTTTGTCAGGTGGGCCGAAATCATTTCATTAAAAGTACTTGAAGGGCCAAAAGAAAACAAAAAAACCTTAAATCAAACAAATAAAGACGTCAATTTTATTTATTTATTTTTTTGTCCAAAATGGATTTTATTCATCATAGATCCAAAACTTTAACAGGATTTTGCAAGTTTACTGTGTCAATAGAAAGGAATCTGGTTTTCAATTTCTTTCAGGCTCTACTAACCAAATTTATTCTCGGTCGTAAAAGCGGGATTTGGGCCACTTTCTTTCAAGATGCTTGATACACTTGGCCGTGTTTAATAACTTAAGTTAAATCTGATTTGGGTGCAGCGAAGTGGGCTTTTCAGTAAAAGTCTCTTCATAAACGTGGTTCTACTAATTATAAAAGCTCGGTTATAAAAAGATGAATACTTTGTGTTGTAATGAACATTTTCCATTGTAAGAAAATTATGTCAGTAATGATTTTACCCTGACTGGAATAAAAAGTCTGAATCAAGCGTCCATGCTGTATGGGCCACATCTGTATCACTCTTAAAACTACAGTGTCCTCACAAAATCAGTACAAGGACCTCAAATGGCCCCCGGGCCACACTTTGGACACCGCTGCCTGAAGAAGAACTTGAGCAACACCATGACAAAGTATATCTATACTTGTAATGGTTCTCAATTTATAGGGTTTCTTCCTATCAAGAGACCCAAAAATGAACTTCCTCTTTTGCCCGATGAAGAGAAATTCATAGAAATACCCTAACTGAGAGTCTTACAGGAAAAAGGAGTGTATATTCAGTAAAGCACCTGGTCCGGGCTATTCATGGAAACCTCAGCAGACACACCAAAAATTGACACTTGAATAACCCTGTGCACCTCTAAGATTAGCCGAGCGCATCGTGTGGAGCGATGATGTGATGAGCACAGCCCTGACAGGAATAGCTGTCAGTCGCAGCGTTTCTGAGGTGGGAGCTGATCATCGGCGATTATCGCCGTCCTGCTGAGAGGAAGGAGGCACATCCTGACCCGCCAGAAAAAAAAACACATAGCCAGGTCTCATCGATGATCGCTATCTCTGCATTATGAAAGTTCGTATGAAAGCAGCGTTTCTGGATCTTGTGTAATTCTGCCGACCTTTAAACCTTTCTGAATGTCTCTCCGCCTCAGAAGCGGCACGGAGAGACTCTGAGCCGCTACAGCTGCGTCTCAAGCTTGACTGAAGAGACGGCCTCTGAAACACGTGGAAAAGAAAAGAAAAACAAGAAGTGAGAGATTCAAACAGGAAGTACTTATGTGGTGCTATTAGGAGCAATTAAAACCATAGATGTTTGACAGGGACAGTAAAAGGAGATTGATTGGAGTGGGTACAGCACTTAAGAGCAATTCTGTCATCACAGAGCTCACCACTGATTATGCTGTAATATTTCATATTCATTTTGGTCATTACACGTCTTTTTTCTTCACAGACTGTGCATCGCCTCCTTCAAAATGTTGACGCAAACAGTGAGGAATTCAATAAACGTTGAGATTAATATTCTCTGCTTCTGCTGCACATCAGCGGTTCGTCATCGAAGTAGAAAAGTGAAAAAGGGAAAATGAAAACATTCAGAGCTCGACCTTCTTGCTATGGTTTGTGGTCTTCAAACAGATTCTCAGTAAAGTGAATAACACTGAAAGAAGCTTATGAGTTGTGCATGAACTCACAGGATTTTTGTGGTTACTAAAGTTGTTCTCGCTTAAGATGATCACTGAGTGTTTTCTGGCTCCATTGTAGTGATTGTAATGCTCATTGTAAAATAAATACTTCAGGACCCTGAATTAGGACTCTGATTTGAATAGCAGCTTCATCAGATCCGCAACGTCCTTCATCGTAGAAAAGATATACAAAACCTACAAAGAACGAGAAAACAGAAGGTCATCGGGGTAAAGGTGAAACGGCAAAATAATCATACCGCCCTCGTAAAGTTAAAATCAGTCTGAACAAATGAGTCACTAGTTGCTGCTGTATCAACGACACCAAGACAGTAATCATACCTCAGTTTAGACCTACATTACCACGCAAAAGTATTCACACCCCTTGACTTTTTTTTTGTTTGATAATGACAAAAGTGTTGCCTAAATATTTAGTCTGACATTGCAAAATTAAAATCCAGTGGCGTGAAGGAGTTTGCTAATTGGTGTGTATTTTCGGGAGCATTCACACTGTTTGGTTCCGCTTTAACCGAACTCTGGTTTGTTTGCATACAAAGTCTGGTTTGTTTGAGGAGGTGAGAATGCGTAATCCAACTCTGATGTGTACCAAAAAAGCGAACTCTGGTCCGCCTAAAAACCCAAGTCTTGGTTCGGTTGAAGTAGGAAGTGGACTGCAGTGCAGGGCATTCTGGGTAAGTACAATCAAAATAAACATATGAGTCCAGCTCTAGAGGGAGAAATGGGTTGTGGTCTTTTACCAAAGACAAATTCTACAAATCTGAAGCTTCTCCACTTCTCTTTACATTTTGTGAAGAAGGAAGTTGCACTTGTGTCTTTGTTGAAGAAGCTATTTCATCAAGGCAATAACCCAAAACACACAGCCAGAGCTACAAAAGTCAAATTCAGATCAAACATTGATGTGTTAGAAAACACAAGTCAAAGTTAGGACTTACATCCTATTACAAACCGCGGCGTGATCTGAACCATCTGCCTACATCTCCCAGAATGCTGTGCGGTTCTGGGTCAGAGTTTAGTGACGTGACTGAATATTCTACCTAACACATTATCTATTAATATTAATCATGTGTTTAAGTGTTTATGATGGTATTTTGTTACTGATTTATTGCCATACATAGTTTTCCTTCTATTTCCCAATGTGCTTCTTTGTGGCGGTCTCCCAGTCAAAGACCTGACATAAAACCTCCCCCAGAAAAACATGGAAAGGCTCAACGGATTTGATCTCTTTCGAAATTGTTGCAATTAACCTGCTCTGGAGGTTTTCACAAATTCTTCGCTGATAGATTAAAGTGTGCAATCAGCAAAGAAGCAGCTGTGAGGACACAGGGTGTGGACGTGCTCCCCCTCCCTCCATTCACCCTGAAAACCAGGCCAGTCTCCTCTCACCAGGGACGAGGAGCATTCAGCATGTCCACCTGGGGACAGGTAGTGTTCAGGTCTCATTCATGCCTCCTGCTCACCTGCTCCGACAGACAAATTCTTCTCTGCCGTTTGAGGACAAATGGGCCCATTCATGTTGAGGCTCCCACTGACATAGTGAGGCTGGGGGTGGGGGGACTACAGTACCAATGCCTGGGAAAGCTCTGGGGAGTGGGCGTCTGGATCTGGCAACCTCTTCGCCGCCCATATAATGTCGCCCAGCATTCCCAGCCTCTGACCTGCTCCCCTTGCTTTCACCGGAACGTAACAGGAGACACGCATGAGTGGGTGAGTCAAGGGCATTCTGGACCGCCGCCAGGAGCGAGAGGATCTACCAGGTGCCTCCTCCTGGGTAGATCCTCTGGACGAGGACGAGGGAGGTGGGTGGAGGATGACCAGACAGACAGAGAATGGGACAGCAACAGAGGACGGTCGGAGCCCACAGAGACCCGATGTTCTGTGCTCAAACTCCCAAGCTGTTCTGCAAGCTATTGTGGACGAACCATAGATGCCCGAGAGGTGGATTAAGTGACAAAGCCGCCCTGAATTTATCCACTGTGTTTTGTTGGCTCTTATGGATGAAGTGATGAACTAGTAGGGCTGTCAATCGACTGGAAAATGTAACCAGATTAATCAAACTCTAGCATGGGGCCATTTGAATTGGTTAGGGATGGTAAAAATTTGATTTTCAATGATAAATTTACATTTCAAGTATAAAATTTTAGGTAAAGAAGAGGAGTTTTTGTTAGCCAATTTTGTTTTTACTTTCTTTTGCTTTAATGTCAGCAGGGCTGAAAGTCTCCAGCTACTTCACTCAGAAACATATTTAATCACACAAAAATAATTAAATGAGGTTAAATACAGTTTAGGGTTTTTAAAAACAGTTTTTTTTGTTTGTTGCAGGGAATAAAGTAAAATTGCTATTTTGAACAAGTTGGGAAACTACAACTTAAAGATTCTTTTCTAACCTTTTCCATGAGAATACTTGTTTATCTGTTACTGATAAGGCAAAAAGGAAATAATTCAGAGTAAAATTATTTTTGCATTTTTAACTGAAAAAACAACAACAAAAAAAAGAAAAACACAAATAAATTGCTGAGTGCTTCCAACTTGATAATTTTGGTGCAAAACGTTTGGACACCACTGACCTACACACTTGACTGTAAAAATCCATGTTTTTTTCCCCCAAAGAATCTTAAAAAAAATGCCTCATTGCCTCAAACCAAGCAACTCAGGCTTGAAGGTCTTCCTTTCATTGCTTTAAAATATGTTTTGTTTTAAAGCGTAAATTAGAAATGGCGGGTTAAACGTCCATCGCTGTGTTTTTCAAAGCAGGATCTACCGCTGAGTGACGCTCGTCCACCAGGTGAGATCATCTGCACTCAACGGTGTCCGCTCTTTTAACAACTCAGTTAGGGATTCTGAGAGGTGTGAGCTCGGCTAAATGTCGTCATTTAACATGAGGCTGTTGGTTGATAAGTCCCAATATCATCTGTGCAGTTAGTCATAAGGTTTTCCTCATGTGGACGTACAGTCATGAGCAAACGTTATTGGAAACCACAACACTACGAACGAAAGGAAACTTCCCTCACAGGAGCCACTCGGCCAGGCCTCATGTCAGCTCTGCTCATCTGGCCACTCATGCAGAAACACCACATGCAATGAGGGCATTCCTAGATCAGTTTGTTGCTGCGTTTGTCGTCACTATGGCATCTTGTTATGTCTTGTGTTCCGTTTACTTGGCCAGTAAACAGGGACAGGCATGCACAAACACAGCCAGATACGTGTCTCAGCTAATTTTAAGGGAAATAATACGTGAGAGACGATCGATTTAATGCCACGCAATGTGAACTCTGCAATTTAGTTCCATGCATTTAGACAGGAATGGCTGCAATTATTATTTGTTAAATGTGATTGGTCAACTGAAGTTGATAAACAGTATCAACCCAGACTGCGAGACCTTAATACTGTTCAGATACGGAGTACGTTCTCCGAATGTCTCCTATTCAACTTCTGCTTAACTTCAGACAAGTTTCAGGATCGGACACGTGTGCAAACTTCAGTGGAGACAGAAATTATCAGGGGCATCGCAGACGCATGCGCTTGCTCACGGACTGGAGGCCTATCTTTGGAGGATCGGTATGAAAAAGACGTTGTGCTCACTCATTGGCTCGGCGGGATGTTGCAACCCTGGCACCTAACTGGTCCTTATCTCCCCTGAGCAGACTGCACATCTTGATATGCATCTGTCATATTTGTCAGGAAAAAAAAAAAAGACACAGCGGTAAGAACACGATGAGTCAAAAAAAAGAAAAAAAAAAAGACACAGTGACATAAACTCGCTCCTCTGCGGTTTCTGCATGATCGTGATGAGTCGCCTCCATGATGGAGAACATGCAAACCTTTGAAAGCGATGCTAAGTTTTTGTATTTATGGATGTATATTGTTTTGCAAAAGTCGCTTTACGACGTGAACTTTTTATTTTTTTTTCCCATGTCACGAACTTTATTGTGCTTTATTTGGATTTTATGTGATAAATCATCACAAAGCAGCACTTGACGTGGAGGATGATTCAGCTCTCCTTTTACGGCAATAACCTTAAAAAACCCCAAAAACAATCCAGTCTAACCAACTGCGTTCAGGAAACGTGTGAGCAGCAAAAAGAGTCCACCTGCATTTAATTTAATCTCAGTATAAATCCAGCCGTTCCACGAAGGCCTCAGAGGTTTGATAGAGAACATTAGCCAGCAAACAACCTCATGAAATCCAAGGAGCACAGCAGACAGGTCAGGGGAGAAAGTTATGGAGGATCGGGGTCAAAGGTCATCGTTCCATCATCCGTCATCTGACAGTGGGATAAGTGTGGCAGAACTGCAGACCGACCAAGACACGGCTGTCAGGCTAACAGGCTGGACAAGGGAAGTAATAATCACAGTAACTATGGAGGAGCTGCAGAGATCCACGACTCAGGTAGAAAAAAACTATTATAAAACTGGCCTTTATGGAGGAATGAAGAAAAAAAACTGCAGCCCACAAGAAGTTAAATTGAAAATTTTCTACAAACTTCCTCCTGTGGGGAACACAGCGGTCCTTATGTATGTGTTTGAGCAACATCAGCAGAAAATATATTTTTAGTACTGTTTCCGTGCTACGTTGTTCAGCCAGTAACAATGTCCTATTTGTTGCTAAATGGGCCTTTCCTTTTCCCTACTACCAATAAAAATAAAAACAACTTAACTGACTTTGTCCTACAAATCAAAATCTTTTTCCCCTCTGTAAAACTTTGAGATTTTTTCTTTGCACTAAAATCTAATGAAAACATGTATCTCTCTTGACAATAAAGGTCAAATAGTACAAAAATAAACAAATCAAATGTATTTCGATTGTTTAAATATTAAATCAAAATCATATGCATGTCACTTAAGATGTCACTTTCCCAAAACGTCGAATGTTAGAATTGACTTCGAGAATCACTCTTTGGAATAAAAAGCTGGCTGACGCATAAAATCTGTTAAATACTCTAAAGTTTGGTTTTGCAGACTGAAAGTTGTGGGAACATTTTTATTGCCAGGTGGCACTCCTGATCTCTTAATCTGCTAAGATCTCTGCGCCGGTGTTTTTTGTTCCTTTTTCGTGTACCGCCTTCATGCCATCATGTTCAAATTCACCAGAAGAGCAGCTTGTCGCCATTCCATCACCTCAGCGATAGATAAGGCCCTGACCGCTGGTTGTCACAGCTGCTCGCATCGGCTCCGTCGGCTGCTGCAGCCTGCAAATGCACGATCGGAGCGATGCTTCTCGTCCCGGAAAGTCAGCGCCTGTCCGTGCATTTGCGCCGCTGATTGACGCTCAGCCTGCCAAGTCATCATCAGCTGGCAGGAACACACATAAAACAACACACACCGACATCTAATCCAGCTAATCCGTCCAGCCGGTTCAACAATTGCTAACGCGGTTAATCACCCATGTAAAAAATACAGACGAGACCAAATTGGCTGATAGAGCTATTCCATTTACTCGTTTGATTAAAACGTTTCCCCGCTGCCATGGTTCACTGGAGATCATCTTGGGTAAAAAAAAAAAAAAAAAGAAAGAAAAAGAAAACAACGCATTGAAATTAATTAAAGCTGACGCTTCAAACAGCTTCATTCAATTATTTGGTACAAATAACAAGCTCTGACGTACGATAGCTGCAACATCAAATTAGCTCAGAAGGAAAATGGGGATTCGGCGAAGCGCTTAGGCGTTTAGACAAAGGCCTGTTCTCCAAAAAGAGGGGGACACGTTCCCGAAAGGCAGGAGAAAGCATTTTACTACATCCTTTCAGCTGGCGTAAACACCAGCTGGACACGTGCTTGTTAAATCTTTGGGTCAGAGCCTGGAACCCTTTGCTCCTCATCTGACCTGTGACCTGCTCAAAGTGAGGAGCGCTTACACGACGGTGCGTACGCCTCCTCCTCAAGTCTGAGCCCCGAGAGCCGGAGTGAGACAAAGGAAAAGTGTGGCGGCTGAAGGGAAGCGCTCCGATTCGTTTCCTTGGCCGCTTGACAAAACTGTGGGGAATGCAAATGGAGAAGGGGAAGAGAAGTGATCAAGAGCTCAAGATGGAATGGAGGGAGAAAAACGAGACAGCGGACGAGTGGAGCGAGGGGAGTGCTGGATGAGCCGGGGCTTTCAACTGACTCGCTGCTTTATTTAAGAACCTACTCTTATAAATGTGCTCTCCAAATGCAGCGCTTCTGCAAAAGTAGTCGTGCCTCTTGCGCTTTTTCTTTCTCCACATTTTGGCAAGTAACAGCTGCAGACTTTACCGTTACTTTGTTGGGATTTTTATTTTGTGATGCAGTTTTCAAAATGCCTTACAAATAAAGGTCGGACATTTTGGTATGTTTTTGTATTCCGTCTCTTCAGTTAGCAACTTTGCGTATCTTCATCCTTTCTTCTTCTTTAAAACTCAGCTCAGCCTCAGTCTGTTTGGATGAAAATGATCTACAAACCCCAGCTTTCTGGTTTTGACAAATATTTCCAGCTGGATTAGAGTCAGGGACTTTGACTAGGCCACTCTAACTCATGGATAGGCTTTGATCCTCTGCTAGTGGCAGTGATGTGTTCAGAGTGATGTGCAGTGCTATTTCTACGCATTATGTTTTAAGTTTGAATTTTCCTTAGAGGTATCAGAATAGGGGGAGGAAGGGTAAAAAAAAAAATTAAAAAAAATCAATGAAAACTACAACAAATGCCTTCCTGCAAGTAGCGGCCCGCGTACACACATTCAACTGTGGGCACATTGGGAGAAACAAACACACAATGACAGTGGAGAGGGCAATGGGCTGCCTCTGTCAGGCACATTTCACAGCGGCCCATCATGGCTAGTTACAGCAGGCCTGCGGCCAACCACTGCTTATGTTCTGGGTAAACACTACCACTTCAGTTGCACGCAGTCTCAGGCACTCTCCGGCGGTGCCAGCCGACTCGCAGCCACACATATGCTGGATGATTAATGGTTTGTTAGTGCTAGGGACGACACTGTAACTAAGCCTCAGAGATAAAAACGTTCGACAAAGTCATTGCGGCTCCTTTCATCCGTATTTGTCTGTTTCGCCCCCCTTCGCTGCTGTGCTTCCTTGGAATATTTGGTTTTTAATTTAGCAGTGATGTAATCTTCTGGTTTTTCGTATCTGCAAGTCCTTCACTGTTTGTAGGGCAAGCACATAGTTATGTACTGTAGTGGTGCTGCAGTATGTAACTTTTGTAAAGAGAAAAAAAGTGTTTTTACATATTTGTTAAAACTGTCACTATGTTGTGACAATGTAATATGAGACAATATGTGGGAAAAAAATGAGCTCATCTGTCTTCTCCCTATGGACCTGCTGCCATTTGCACAAATACACCGCTCGGTCAGAAACAACCAATCAGACCCAGGAGGAGGGACGTGGCTCTGTAAATCACTAAGTCTCCACAGGATGAATGCCCAGGCTAACTACAATAGCCACCAATGACGGCAGATAAACGGTTTTCCTGGAACAGTAAATCGAATCCCTACCATTAGCACATTGAGACCAGGCTCAATGTATACAAGCTTGATTAACAGCACTAAGACACTCCTCCTTGCTTTGATTGGTTGTTTCTTACAGGGGGCGGTGCATTTCTTCAGACAGCAGCAGCATCTGGATCTTTTCACAGATTATCCGTCTCATATTATACTGTCACTACATGATGACAATACGTAAAAAACATCGTTTTTGTAAAAGTTACGTACTGCAGCTTTAAGGGGGCATTGGTAAGTCTTTAGAGGTTTAAAAGGTACGAAGCTGTGAGGACGAGATAGGTTGACTCTGGAGTCAAAAGTATACCCTCTGGTTTATTCAGAGAACTGAACTGAGGCCACATGTTTACACAACCCAAAGTCGGGTCATGAGTCATTTGTGCAGTTATTCAACAGTTTGAATATAGTTTGGCTTCATTATATGCCCATCATGTGACAGCAGTCAGCAAGAGAACCCCCCACCCCAGCCTCCACAGCGCCGTAGCTCCTCTCCCCTAGCTCTGAGTCTTTTCTCTGAGCGTCCCCCTCCCTCCACCCCCAACAACCTTCAACTGGCGCCTGTACGGTTAGTTAGGGAACGCCACAGGACATCATGTGACGAACAAGCAAACACACACGGACACGCTGCCACGTGCGCGCACGCACACACAGCGGGCAAAGCACTGCGAGCACGGACACATTCATTCGTCATTCCCCCATCCATTGACTTCTTTCATGTGGGCTGAGCTGAATGAGGAGTCGGCCGCCCCGACAATAGAACCTATTCTACTGGCCGCGTCGAGGCCGCCCGTCCGTGTGTGTTGGCCCCAGCGGTGGCCAGACGCACCTTGAGGCCAAATGTTATCGCCGACTGCAGCCAGAGAGGCTTGCTAAATTTAAAAATTTGCAAGATGTTCTTTTTTTATGTAGCAAGTAAATTTATGTTAGTTTTGCTTTCATGTTTGAACGGTGTGTCCTTGATGATTTTGTGGCCATTAATATTTCTAAGAAGGAAGACAGCTCACCCTTCAAGTGCTTTGATTTATCAAGGTTGGGGGGATTTCTCCCTTTTTGTGACAAATGGATGCTGGAGCAACAGAAGATATTAATATTTAATATTTCAAAACAAGGCCATTATGAGATAACCGCCTGTTGATCGCCGTGTTCATTGCTGAACCTCCTTTACTTAAAACATCCAACACAGCGTAGCTCCACTGAAGCCCCCCTCCTCCTCTCTGGCAGACCTCCAGCATCTGAAACTCTAGACGGTGCCGGTTCGACCTTTTACACAAAATTTAGGAAGCCATTAGCGACATCAAATCATTATTGTGGGGGAAGAGGGGGAAAAAAAGACGAGATTGAGAGAGAAAGAGATTGGAAGGAAGAACAAGAGACACACAGAGAAACAGACGAGGAGAACGAGATCAGATTTCTTCTGTTTTCAGTCGCCTAATTACAATAATGTGCAAGGCCCGATTTTACTAATACATATTGGAATGATACCCAGAACACAAAATAGGCTAAATCACCGTCGCAGAGGTTAAACTCGATACGTTCAGCCTGCCGACGAGCATGCGAGGAATGCCATTTTTTACGGGATACGCACATGAATGAGCTTTGGACAGCTTCCTAGATATTCAAATCAGACCTTAAAGGGCATTTGTCATGACTTTTACAACCTTTTCAGTTGTTTACGGTTTCGTAACACGTCATATGTGTGTCTGTTTCCGTAAACAAAGCCGAAGAGATGTAAAAAATTGTGAAAGAAAAAAAGCGACTAGCCGAGAATACTGCCAAAGTTTGCTGAACAGTGATGAGATTATGTTTGATAGCAATGTCTCCCGCTCCAATTTGAGTTAATAAAGCCAGGATTTATGAGGCAATTCATCCGGCGAGGACGAGGACATCAGAAGGAATGTTGTCTGAGAGCAGCAGCTTTGCAACCTAACAAACTAGCAACCTCCTGAGACATTTAGAAGTTCCTTGTTGAAAGTCTGGTTTGGTAATACCCGTGGTGAAACGGACGGCGGAGTCCAGCGAAAACAGGCGCTTAAATTCCGTGACAAAAGGTTTGAGACCTTGTCCTGTTGTGGGCAACGGGGCCCGACTAATACCCGTGGTAAAACGGACGGCGGAGTCCAGCGAAAACCGGCGCTTAAATTCCGTGACAAAAAGTTTGAGGTGAAAATAGTGCACAAAATCCGTGTAGGACGGCGAAGTCCTAGCGCAAAATTTCGTGTAGAGGTGTACGGAGCCTGGTGCTGCAAGGT
>CAEGAD010063181.1:0-19936 GCA_903067055.1 Poeciliopsis paucimaculata
TCCTGGAAAAATTAAATTTTTGAAAACAAAGTTCATATTTGTTTTTTCCATGCCCTAAGAAGGGTAAAAACACATTTTAAAAAAATCTTGACTCAAGGATTTATAATTCATGCATCAGAGGGTTTCTTAAGTAAGTTTGTGAATAAATTCTGTGCTGTTTTATGATGGTATATCTAATGTAATCTAAAAATATACAACGAAGTTTGCCGTTCTAAAATGACAAAACATTTTTTTTTAATTTAAAAGGTACTAGTATTTTTAATGAGGTGAAGTGCAAAGCGAGGCAATTATAATAAGAACTCTGCAGTGGTTTATATCTCATAAACCAGTAGAGGGACGGTAGAGTTTAGGGCGAAGAAGTGGAGAGGCCATAGAAATAAATTATTTGATGATTTATAATTTTAATATTAAATACGGAACTACAAAATCTGAAAATACATTTTGTTACTATCTGGAGTTAAATATAGCACAAAATGTATGATGACTGTACATCCTAATCAGAAGGTGTAAATAAATTAATTAAAGACAAGGTCTCTTTCTTGGGCCAGACAGGGCTTCTGCATCCTCCTGTTTAATTTGCTCCTATCCGCCCTGTGATGGACAGGTGACATTTTCCATGGTGTACTGAACCTCGTCCATCCAAAGATCGGTTTCTTCTACCCTGAATGGTAAAACATTTGTACACAATGTGACATTGAAAAGCTGCGTCATGATGTTCGGAGAACTCCAAAAGTTAGAAAACGTTCAACTACTACACCAAAAAAGTTACATGTAACAGTAGCACAGCAAAGTAAGACTTCATAGAAAAACAAACAACTAGGATAAAAATAAAAAAAAACTGTCAAAACATGTTAACTTAATGAAGAACCACTTATTAGTTATTATGACAGAGTTGCTAATTAACAACCACCATATTTTTTTTTGCTTGAAGCAACATGCCACCTGTTGTTCAGCTTGTTGTGCACAAGAACAAAGCAACATGTTGCAATGTTTTAATCCCGGTGGTGCGCTGTTTGTCACCCTGCTGCAGCTGGTCTGTCCTATTAGAGAAAACCCCTGGGTAATAAAGCCATATGTCGGACAGATGGGAACTTATTTACTTTACACTGTTTTTCCTCTGTTT
This sequence comes from Poeciliopsis paucimaculata, assembly GCA_903067055.1. Taxonomy (NCBI): domain Eukaryota; kingdom Metazoa; phylum Chordata; class Actinopteri; order Cyprinodontiformes; family Poeciliidae; genus Poeciliopsis; species Poeciliopsis paucimaculata. Next base: position 1,124 of record CAEGAD010063181.1, read on the forward strand.
GTGTGTGTTCATGTGTGCATGTTGGTGGGGAGAGTGAGGTGTCTGTTTCCCAGGGTACGGTTGTTTTTTTTGATTTTGTGATATTGTTACCTATTGTATTGTTCCAGTGCGTAAGTATTAGTTGCAAAATGGCCCAACTTTAAGGCCAAACGCATTGTAGATCAACTCATTTGTTTGTTCAAGTGATCTGTAATCTGAGTCTGAAATATTAAAATAACTCTTCTTAGAGATATTCATTTAATTTTATATCACAACACATTTGAGTTTCTTCCTGGTCTCTTATCTTCAGTGTCAACAGGAAGTTTAAACAAAGTGAAGTGAGGCAAAGTCCTGGCTGAGGATGTAAGTAGGTGGGATAGAGTACATCTATTGCAAGTTATTAAGAGTGGAAATAAAAAGGTTTAAAAAAGGCCAATCACAGACGGCATGTAGCAGAAATATATTCTTGTCCATGTTTCCCTTTTTCCCCAGTTACAATAAAGACAATTTTGATTTTAGCAGAATATTTTAAGTTGTAAAAAGTACACATTTTAAAGTAAAATATGTTTTCTCATTCAAATGTTTGTTACTTTAAATGAATGTATTAAATTATTATTATCCTACTCAGTTCCCCATTTCTTTGGACCAGAGGACGCTATTTTTTAATGACTTCAGAGTTTTATGTTGTAATTTCGCCCTTACTAGAGTGTATTATTCTTAATTCTGATTTTTCATAGTTTTTATCGTTTTACATACTTTTTATCTAAAATCTACAATGCCTTCCAGTTTGCTGCTGTTGTACCTCAATTTCTCCACTGTGGGGAAGCATATACTCTTTTTTTTCATAGATTTTCTTTGAAGTTTCTAAAAAGTACAATAAATATTTTTTATTAAATTATTAAAGTGTTTTGTCTTTTTTTTTTTTTTTTTTTTTTTTTACATGATTCTAATTTTTAAAAAAACTCTGTGCTATTTGGTTCATGACTATTTGATATAAATATTTCAACTTTTTTATAACTAGTAGAAAAACAAGCATTTCCACCACAACAAATACCAGTAAAATCACAACTTTATGCTACAGTTTAATTACCATGACAACACAACATTGAAAAACCTTTTTCTTAAACATTTTGTCAGTAAGAACTTGTTAATATTGGATATCCGTTTTGACAGTCTTTCCCATAATATGTTTCTTGGTATTCTGTTCGGGTCTGAACAATATTATCCAGCATTTCGGCAGAAAAATGCAAAACAGGACTCCATAAGCAGAGGCAAGAATAGCAAATATTTCCACAGCGTCGCTTAGCTTACCAGGAGAGCTGACGTATGCTGGGATAAATGTAATCCAGACTGAGGAGAATATCAACATGCTAAAGGTAATAAACTTAGCTTCATTAAAATTATCAGGCAGCTTTCGAACCAAAAACGCAAACACAAAACATAACATGGCCAAAAAACCTATGTACCCTAGAACAGCGTAGAACCCGATGGCTGAACCAAGGTCGCACTGTAAAACGATTCTTTCCTCAAACAGCACAAAATTCATGACGGGGAACGGAGGACTAATAGTTAACCAAAGTAGGCAAATCAAGACCTGTATGAGTGTGAAGGCTAACACGCTGAGTCTCTGCTGCGCTGGTCCAAACCATTTCGTTATGTTGCTGCCTGGACGTGTAGCCCTGAAGGCTATTAAAACCACCACAGTTTTCCCGAGGACACAGGAAATGCAGAGGACAAAGGTCATGCCGAATGCCGTGTGCCGCAGCATGCAGGACCACGCGGTGGGGCGGCCGATGAAGGTTAGAGAACACAGGAAGCAGAGAGTCAAGGAGACGAGGAGCAGGAAGCTCAGCTCTGAGTTGTTGGCTCGTACGATCGGAGTCTCTTTGTGGGTGAAGAAGATCAGCGAAGCGATCGTAGTCAAAAAGATTCCAAGAAGCGAACACATTGCCAACACCAACCCGAGGATTTCATTGTATGACAGAAACTCAACTGGTTTTGGGATGCAGGAGTCTCTTTGGCTATTTGACCAGTACTCCAGAGGGCATTTAAAACACTGCAATGATTCTGTAAAACAAAAGGAGGAAAAAATATCTAGTCAATGCTTGAATCAAAAGACTGAATCTGTACACTGCAAGATTACCGGTTAAATTTGTAATTTCGCCTGCTGAACAAGGTATGCAGTCGTGGCAGCAGATTGGCTTTTCTTTCTGGAGGACCTTATAAGTACCAGGAAGACATTTCTTACTGCACTCTGACACAGGAGCCTTAACACAAAGAAAATTGCAACATTATATTATATTTCACAAAAAAGCGATCATGTCAAATAAAAATTGTTTGAAACGACAACAAAAAAACTCATTACCTCCAACAAGCCATTTCCCCAGACCACAGAGATGTTGTTCATGGTGAACTGTTGGTCATCTGGGAAAGAAGCATCATAAATGCCAACAGTTTCTCCTTCCATGATCCCTCTTGTTGTAATTTGTAAATTTACAAGTTCATATCTTGCTGGTGAGTCTCCATTTCTGTCGAAATAAACTCTTTGCCCATTCACAGTGGTGAAATTTACTCTGTGGAGACTTTGCACAATCTGCAAAAGACAAATTCAAATCAAATCATTAGACATCCCTATTTCACAATAAACTCTGAGTTTCTCACCTGCCATGGCGGTATGTGTTTGGAGTCAAAACAGCTCCTGCTGGACGAGGGGGCTTCGTTACTGCCACATTTAATTATGAGGTCAAGTGCATGAGCTACTGCAAAAACGGACTTGTAGACATTATTGGTAAATCTGAGCTCAGACACATCAGTGAACTGGGATTCGACAGTCTGCAAGCTGTCGGTGCCACTGCAGGGTCGTCTTTGTGAGTTCACGGTATCATTTAGAGAACAATCAAACACTTCTTCCCAGAAATCTTTGACAAACTGGCTGTTGGGGAACTGTGAAGGGTGGAGCTGCCTCAAATGCTCTTCTAGTCCAGGGATTTTAGCTTTGGGTACAGTGAAACCAAGTGACCCCAGCAGGACGGTGTGTCCTTCGCCATCTGCGAGGGATGAATCTGTGATCCAGGCATCACTGCCAATCCACTGCAATCCGGTGATGTTCTGCTTGTGCAACTCAGAAGCGAGTATTTTAATTTCCCTATGAGTCATAAAAGCCATGATGACTTTTGAAGTGGACTGCTTAATGGTTTCTGTTATTCTCTGCACAACATGGGGTGGGTTAGAAGATGAAAACGCTTCAGAGTACTCTACGCAGACTCCATATTCTTCTGCAGCTTGGATGAATGCTGCAATTCCATGCAAGCCATATTCATTATCCACAGCTACAGCCCCAACCCACGTCCACCCAAAATGCCTGACCAGCTTTGCCAGAGCTTTGCTTTGGTAGTAGTCGCTGGGAGTAGTTCTGAAAAAAGTCGGATGTTCTCTCCTATTGCTCAGGCAGGCACAAGTTGCAAAATGACTGATCTATAACAGGACAACAAAACACCTTACATTAGCATTCAAGAGATTATTACAGAAACTAACTCACCAATCCGAACACTAAGAGAATGCCTCAACACTTCACTGGTAGTTTGTCAACCTCTCGTCTGTAACTTACCACAGGTATGTGAAATTGTCCAACAATCTGTGAAAATGCAATGGTTGGACTTGATCCTGAATGACCTAGGATAGCCCGCACTGCCTCTGTGTCCGGGCAGCCGACAGCACCGACGTCCTCTTGTAGCCCACTCACCAGCGCCAACGCAGCCCTCAGTATGTCCATCGTCCCACAGTTGTCGTAGATCTTGTAGCCAAGCCTCACACCGGAAAGCATTTCAGGGTTTTTGTTGATCTCATTTATAGCAAAGATCATTGTTTGGGCAAATTTGAATTCTCTGAAGTTGAAACTGGAAACGTACACCACAATTTGAAATCTAAGTCAGAACAATGTACACGTAAAGTAAAACACACACGACGCCATGAATCATTTAAAAATACAATAATATGGTAATTATTAAATGAATGTGAACTGAAATACAAGCCCAGCCATACTTGTTGCATTTTCGGAAGCCCGGAATTGACTGAAAAGTGTCAGTAAAATAATTCTGGCCTGTGCGAAATGAAAAAATGCCTCCAATGATGAGATCCCCGTCCTGTGCTAATTCAGGTTGTTGTGTTCCTCCTAGCAGTCGACATCCAGTCCTTCCTGTTTTTGTTAGTACAGAGATTAGGAGCAACCTGAACAGCAGCATGGTTCCTCTCTGTTAGATGTCAGATCTGCTCGTCTTGTCAGGGCTTTATACGTTACAGGGGCGTGTTTGTCAAAATTCATCTCGGTCTCCAGAGGGAGCAACAGACCAGTAAGACAAGCACAATTTTATAGACTTCCTTTTAATTCCATGTAGTGCACACTTTGCACAAAATAAAATACTTAATAAATTTCTCTCTTACAGTTCAGCTCAACATTATTCATATCACTTTCAACCAAGAAGTGTTGCTATTGTCTTTTAAAAGATAACACAAACTAAAGGGGGCATTCTTTAAGAAATAATTTCTATCTACTTACATCCATTTGAATAAGGGCTAAAAAGTATTTATAACCTTTTTAATAATCAAAGCAATCAAAACTGTCTTATATTCGGAACGTTTTGCACATTTCCTCTGGTACATCGACGATTCAGGTCTTCGAGGTTGACCCTCACACTAATCTTTAGCTTCTCCTTCAAATTTAGGTCAGGATTTAATATTATGAAAAGAACAACAGTATATGGGAGTGGGATTGAGGAAAAAGGGTTATATACATGATGTGTAGCATATGTATGTGTTTATGCTGTCTGTCATTACTGGGTGTTTAAAATGGATGAAGCTTATGTCAGTCAATCCTATTCTAGATGGTTAATCTCATTTAGAATAGGAGATGCACTTGTGTGTCATGAAAAAAAAAATAATAGATTACGCTATCTGAAGCAGTCCACACCAAACTAATGCAAATGTGGCTGGCAATAGTGACATGCAGATGACTGAAAACCAACCTGCTGGTTTTAGGGATCCAACAGGGACCAATGGACTTTCTGCAAGACTTGTTGGGTATTCATGTTTGGAGTTTATATTTGGTATTACTGTGATTATAAAAGATGACAAAAATACATCACCAGGCAAATATATATGCAAATCGGTTCCTAAGCAGACCCACTTCAGTGTCACAATAGGAATGTATTGCTAAATGTAGTATTTTACAACCGCTTTATTATTTTAACAACTTCTTTAGTCTGACATAGTTATTTATTTTGCAAGAAGTAAAGGGAAAAGTGTTACTTTATGTTTCAGTTCTGGGCCTAATTAAATGATCTGCTTTAGTTCAAACTGGATGAGGTCAGAAAATCACCACCTTACTGCATTTGGCTTTTTTTTTTTTTTTTTTTTTTGGAAGTTATTTATATATTTTTTGCTGTGGGTTTGTATATGTGAAAAAACAATCCATAGGTTTTTTTTTTTTATGTTTTTCTTGACGCTTTCCCCATCATATTTTTCTTTGTATTTTTCTCTGGCTTTAGTAAAATGATGTAGCACTTTGGTATGAAAATACAAATCAGCAGTCCAAAACTGGAGGCAAGAATAGCAAAGATTTCCACAGCAACACTGAACTTTCCAGGAGAGCTGACATAAGCTGGGATGAAAGTGATCCAGACAGCACAGAATATCAACATGCTGAAGGTGATCATTTTAGCTTCATTGAAGTTATCCGGCAACTTTCGAGCCAGAAAAGCAAAAAGAAAACACATCATGGCGAGGAGACCTACGTATCCAAGCACAGACCAGAAACCAATGGTGGAGCCTAAATCACACTCCAAAACGATTTTATCTTTGAATTCCTTAAAGTTCTTGATTGGAAGTGGAGGAGCCATTGTTAACCAGATGATACAAATGATAACCTGTATCAGAGTAAAACCCAGAACACTGGCTCTCTGCTGTGTAGGCCCAAACCATTTTGTGATATTCCTCCCTGGAAGTGAAGCTTTGAACGCCATTAGAACCACTATGGTTTTGCCCAGGACGCAGGAGATGCAGAGGACGAAGATGATGCCAAACGCCGTGTGCCGCAGCATGCAGGACCACTTGGTGGGCTGGCCGATGAACGTCAGAGAGCAGAGGAAACACAGAGTCAAGGAGAAGAGCAGCAGGAAGCTCATCTCCGAATTGTTTGCCCTCACAAGAGGAGTTTTGCGATGTCTGAAAAAAATGGCCGCAACAACAGCGGTCATGCATGTTCCAAATAAGGAAGCTGTTGTCAGTAATGCCCCCATAATTTCCTCATATGAAAGGAACAGCTCCTCTTTTTTTATGCAGGCATCTCGTTCCTCATTTGACCAGAACTCTGGGAAGCATTTCAAACAGGAGATAGAATCTACAAAAAATAATGTCAAAGCGTTACTGGGGGTGCTGGGGATATGTCATACGAAACTCAACACATGCTCTGCCTGATTTTATAAACTGTTAATCTAACAAATTGGAATGTTATTGAAATGACATTAATTGTGAAAAGAGAGACTCAAGCAGTTTTTGAACTGTCTATGTCATGTGATCTGTCCCCAGCTCATTTTACAAGCTCAGCGGTCACCAAGTCATGTGAAAACAGAGTAAACATGCTAACATTTGCCTTTCACTCCTCCGAATTACTTAAGTTTAATAAAGAGTTTACTGAAGACTGCAGCTCTACATGCCGAGACAGCTGTAAAAGATGTATCTATGCGCATTTTAAGCACCATGTTGTAAGAATATTGTATCAGATTTCTGGTATCCAGTCGCCATGTCTTGGAGGAACGTAACAATGCTGACCTGCAACAAGACCTGCAGTTAGAACAAAATGTCTGTTTCTGATTGGAGAGACCACAGTTTTCTGAACATCATCGATGATTCAGATAATATAATGAAGTGTCTTGTTTTCCTGCACATGAATGGCAATGATTTTGGTTAATTATGTAACTGGCTCTCTAAAACCAAAATCTTAAATAACTTAAATCAGCATTGAGGAAACTAGAGAACAGTCAAAGAATAACAGATTTCTTTTTTAAACTATTAATAAATCATCTATATTTGTCGAGTCACATTACAGCCATATTAAGGTGAGCTGGTGATATGCAACTAAGGGTAATTTAATTTGTGGGATGCAAATCCCAACTTGCTTGAGTGATACTGAACCTGTGGTGTTGCTCATTTCTCCTTCTGCACATCGCACACAGTCGTAACAGCAAACAGGTTTCCCCTTCTGGAGGACCTTATGTGTACCATGAGGACACTTCTCACTGCAGACTGACACAGGGACCTGCAGAAGCAAAAATGTACGTCTAAATATATGAGGCCAAACTTTACTTCTGATGCAACAAGGTGACAAATGAAATATGCTGGAGCGAATGTAGTTTTTACACTGATAGTTGGTTACCTGCAGTGAGTTTTGTGCCCAGATTAAAGACATGTTTTTCACACTCAATTGTCTACCTTCAGGTAAAGATGCATCATATATTCCAACACTGACAAATTCAACTGTGTCGTTCAATCTCGGCTGCCAGTTTATTATTTCATATTTTGCTGGTGGATCTCCATTGTCATTGAAGTAGACAAAGTCTCCTTCCTTCGTCTTGAAGTGGATCTTTTGTAATTGCTGTAAAATCTAAAAGAACAAAAACTACTATTACGATGAAGCAAAGCACAAGCCGATCTCTGATTAGGAAATGTTCCTTAGAATTGTATTTTCAAGTTCTACTAAGATTAGTGAAAACACGCGGTAAACTTACTGTATATGGATCTAGCTGGACGTTCTTGTCACATGTTTTATTGCAGTTGAGTATTTCATGCACAGCATGAGCCACTGCATAAACGCCTTTGTAGACATTGTAAAATATTGGCATGAGCGACATATCAGTGAAGCTGTTTTCTACTCCAGTTAGATCTTCCTCTCCGGTGCATTCCTTCTGAATCTCTGCAGAGTTTGACTGATTGAACTTACAGCTGAACAACGCCTCCCAGAACTCTCTGAATAAGACACTGTTTGAGGAATTCAGAGGCTTAACATTAAACATGAACTTTTTGATTCCGCTCACATGCGCTCTAGGGATGGAAAGGCCGACAGCTCCATCCAGAATATGACTTTTATCCATCGCTGCAATTTGAGAATCAGAAATCCAGCCTTCGGTTCCTACCCACTGGTAGCCAGTCAAATTGTTTCTAGAAAATTCATACAGCAGCACATCCCAATCCATGTTGGAAAGAAAAGTAACAATGACCTTTGAGGTAGACGTCTTAATAATCTCAATTATTTTTTGTATTTTCTCCAAAGGATCTGTTCTAAAGAATGATATGGAGTACTCCACACATACACCCAGCTGCTGTGCAGTCGCTATGAACGTTGCCATGCCATTATTTCCATAGTCGTCGTTGGTTCTGACGGCACCGATCCAAGTCCATCCAAAATACTTGACCAGCTGGGCCAGGGCTCTGCTCTGGTAATAGTCGCTGGGTATCGTTCTGAGAAATGATGGGTACTTGGTTTTATCACTGAGACAAGCACACGTGGCAAAGTGGCTGATCTATTAAAATAAAGACAAACATTTTAAAATAAGTGCTAAACAAAGATGTTTATTTATTTTTTTTACTTAAATTTTTATCTTTTTCACCCACCATTGGGATGTGAAAGGGTCCAACAGCAGTCGCTATGGCTGCTGTAGGGGAGGAAGACGTTTCTCCCATTATCACCTGAACCTGTGCAGGTCTTGTACATGCCTCTGCAGGTAAAGCCTCAATTTCATTACCATTGAGTAAGGCCAGGGCAACTCTTACACTTCTGGCAATGGAGCCACAGGTATCGTACATTTTATAGCCCAGAGTAACTCCCGGAAGGAGATCTGAACTGTTGTTAATTTCCTCAATGGCAAAAAGCATGGCTTGAGCAAACTGGAAGTCTCTGAAATTTAAGCTTAAACACAATTTTGAATAATGAAAATATTCATTGTTTTCAAATTTAAGTTATGTCAACTTAAATTTCAGTCTTTTAGTTAACATAAAAATATATATAAATATATAATCAAACAAAATCAGTCAGAAGAATGAATGCTCTTTACCGAACTAACTTTGTAATTCACCTGGTGCATTGCAGTCTCAGAGGGTTTTTTTCATAGTTATCTTGGCTGTTTTTCCAGCTGCTGTGGAAAGAGAAGATTCCTCCCAACATTATGTCCCCGTTCCGAATGAGCTGGGCGTCCTCCAGATCCCCTATTTGTGCGCAGGCTGGTTCCTTTGCGTGAGAAGAGGACGCCACTATCAGCCAATAAAAAAAGGTCCACCTTTGCCATGGCCATGTCTGCGTGGACGCCATCCTGACACAAAGAAACGAGCTGGAAACCCTCACCTGAATATTTATACACTGTGAATTTGCATGAGCTTCGATGACAAAACGCTAATGGTTTGTCTAACCCACGGGTTGGAGTGAGGAAAAGAGAAAACCCAAATATGTCTGCAGGAACAGAAACACTTTACAGCAGCTTCTTTTGCTATGAGATTTCTATGGCAATATCTGCCATAGAAATATTTAATGAAAAAATAACATAAAAAAATTTAATTTACAATATGAATTATTGTAAATTAAATTTTTTACAATAATTTAATTTACAATAACATGATAAAACAACATGAAAAAATTTAACATGAAAAAATTTAATTTACATTATAGCATAAATCTAATAATAATTACTTTCTTTTTAAGTGTGTTTATTGAATGGGATTTAGGTTTGAATGACTTTCCCATCCTTTCCTTTACTGTAGTTTTGTGTAAGTTGGCAAAGTGACAGAGTTGTGCACAACATATAGAAGAGTTAAGCTGGGAAAATATAAAATATAAAAGCAAACATAAATAGTACAATAAAATCAAGTGGCACTTTGTGACATGTTAGAAGACTGGAGTATTGTCTCATAATCTGCTTTTAGCTTTTTCACTACTTTGTCCCAGTAGCTGTTTCTTCACCAGTGAACATGAATGCATCTCTGAAGTCTTCACAGTTTACTATTGAAGTGACTTCTGCATGCAATTGACTCGACTGGACTCGATTTTATTTAGAAACATTCCCAGTTAAAGAAGAAAAAGCAAATGCATTCAACACTTTTAAGGTTTTTATTTGTAAAAAAGCTTGAAAACGGCGCATCCTTTAACTCTATTATATGTATTAAGTATTCCTGCTGGGAAGTTTTTTCAGAGAGCCAGCTGAAGGAAGCCGATTCCTAGAAGAAAGAGGCAGCTCTTCTACGGGAGCTCCTTTGGTACAGCTCCCAAAGAAGTCTTAGCTTAATTTGTAAAATATTAATGCTTTCCATGTTTATAAATCCCTTTGCATTCATAGTTTTTATGAGAAATCTTATACTTGCCAGAATGTATTAATTTGCTCTGTTACGAAAGCAGGCATTCATATTTTTGGGCAATATTTTAATCAAATCTTTAGTTTTTATTTAACAAAAAAAAAGAAGAAAAAAAAAACAATTAACCAAAGTACTCCTAGCAAATCTACTGAACAGAACCATAGTAGAGACAGAACCAAACTCTGTAGCCAAGCTACGTCCTCAGAACAGGTTGGAATTAAAAAAAAAAAAAAAATCCATTGCCCCAACTATTATTTGGTTCCTCGTTAGTATTTGTCCTGTTTTTGAGAACACTCTGCAAAGAAGACAAGCTTCCATGATGCCAATCAAAGCAAAACTCTGCTGTGAGCTGGTCGGAGCCACTGAGAGTGAGAACGGAGCAGCTAAAGGAACAAAATGTGGAAAAGCTGACTCTCACATGATGGGAGTGATTCTTTAATTCCATTGAGTGTCTTTCAAACTCAGTAAACCTGCCCTAAAACAAATAACCAAAATGATTGGTTAAAAAAATTATTTTGGGGCACCCTTTCCCATCATGTTCTTTTTGGTGTTTTTTTCTGGTTTCATCACCATGATGTAGCATTTTGGAATAAAGATACAAAACAATAATCCAAAACTGGAGGCCAGGATAGCAAAGATTTCTACAGCGACGCTGAACTTCCCAGGAGAGCTGACGTACGCTGGGATGAAAGTGATCCAGACTGCGCAGAATATCAGCATGCTGAAGGTGATGAATTTGGCTTCGTTAAAATTATCGGGCAGCTTACGAGCCAAAAAGGCACAAATAAAACACAACATAGCGAGAAGTCCAATATACCCAAGCACAGCCCAGAAACCCACAGCTGAACCCAACGAACACTCCAAGATGATTTTGTCTTTAAATTCTTTAAAATTCTTGGATGGAAATGGAGGAGAAGTTGTCAACCAGACGATACAGATGATCACTTGTACGAGAGTAAACCCAAGAACACTGACTCTCTGCTGCGTAGGCCCAAACCATTTCATCACGTTTCTCCCTGGAAGTGTAGCTTTAAATGCCATTAACACCACTATTGTTTTTCCAAGAACACAGGAGATGCAGAGGACGAAGGTGATGCCGAACGCCGTGTGCCGCAGCATGCAGGACCACTCAGACGGCTGGCCGATGAACGTCAGAGAGCAGAGGAAACAGCTTCAAGGAGAAGAGCAGCAGGAAGCTCAGCTCAGAGTTGTTTGCTCTGACAAGAGGAGTGTTCCTGTATCTAATAAAAATGACTGCGACAACGACAGTCATGCATGTTCCAAACAAAGAAGCCGCAGTGAGCAATGATCCCATAATTTCTTTATATGAAAGAAACTCTGCTTTCTTCTTTATGCAGGCAGTTCGATTTTCATTTGACCAGGATTCAAGAGGGCATCTAACACAGGTGACAGAATCTGTGAAATAAAGGCAAAACAGATGTTGAGCTGAATAATTGGATCTTGATCTTGGTCTTGATCTTATAATTGGATATAAAATACATGTGGATATATGTGATCAATGACCTATACATAAATAAAACAATGATACAAATGTACTTATGGACACATGGACATATAAATGCTAACTAACCTGTGCTGTTGCTTATTTCTCCTTCTGCACACCTTATACAGTCAAAACAGCAAACAGGTCGTCCTTTCTGGAGGACTTTTTGTGTTCCTGGGGGACACTTCTCACTGCAAACTGAAACTGGCAACTGCATAAAGAAACAGTCCAATGACAAAATTAACACAGATTGTGGTGACTTTTTCAACTATTTGAAATCAAACCTGAAAATCAGGAACAAGTGAGTTTTTAATCATGTGGCAACTTACCTGGAGTGAGTTTTTAGCCCAAACTATTGACCCAATTTTCACATTTAGCTGTTTATACACTGGCAATGATGCATCGTAAAGACCGACAGCGGCAAAGTTCAACACGCTGTTTTCACCCCGCTGCCAGTTTATAATCTCATATTTTGCTGGCGGATCTCCGTTTTCATTAAAATAAACCTCGTCTCCTTCCTTTGTTTGAAAGCGAATCCTTTGTATATGCTGTAAAATCTAACATAAAATAAATCAGGATAAATAACAAATATGGCAAAGGGCCGAGCTTTGATTAAAAAAAAAAGTTCCGTAGACATCATGTCAGTTCTAACATTAAACTTACTGTGTATGGATCTAGCTGTACATTGATGTCACATGTTTTATTGCAGTTGAGTATTTTATGCAGAGCATGAGCCACTGCATAAACGCCTTTGTAGACATTGTAAAATATTGGCATGAGCGACATATCAGTGAAGCTGTTTTCTACTCCAGTTAGATCTTCCTCTCCGGTGCATTCCTTCTGAATCTCCCCAGAGTTTGATGGCTTGAACTTACAGCTGAACAACGCCTCCCAAAGCTGTGTAAATAACTTGCTATTTGATGAATTCAGCGGCTTAACGTTAAACATGAACTCTCTGAGACCACTCAGGTGTGCTTTGGGGATGGAAAGGCCTATCGCTCCGTCCAGAATGCGATTTTTGTCCATTGCGGCAATCTGAGAATCAAACATCCAGCCTTCGGTTCCCACCCACTGGTAGCCAGTCAAATTGTTCACAGAAAACACATTTAACAACACGTCTAAGTCCATGTGGGAGAGGAAGGCAACGACGACCTTTGAGTTGGACGACTTAATAACATCAATAATCTTCTGTATCTTATCAGATGGATCGGTTCTAAAGAATGATACAGAATATTCCAGACAGATGCCCAGCTGCTCTGCAGTTTCAGTGAACGTCGCCATGCCGTTGTTTCCGTAGTCATCATTGGATCGAACAGCTCCAATCCAAGTACATCCAAAGTGTTTGACCAGCTGGGCCAGGGCTCTGCTCTGGTAATAGTCGCTGGGTATTGTTCTGAGAAATGATGGATACTTGGTTTTATCACTGAGGCAAGCACACGTGGAAAAATGGCTGATCTGGTGAAGAAGAAAAATACAGCTTTTTTCTTTTACAACTCATTTTCTATAAGAAAATGCTCTGCAAACTGAATACATGGACATTTTCACCCACCATTGGGATGTGAAAGGGTCCAACAGCAGTGGCAATGGCTGCACTAGGGGAGGAAGACGTTTCTCCCATTATCACCTGAACCTGTGCAGGTCTTGTACATGCCTCTGCAGGAAAAGCCTCAATTTCATTACCATTGAGCAAGGCCAGGGACACTCTAACGCTTCTGGCAATGAAACCACAGGCATCGTACATTTTATAGCCCAGAGTAACTCCCGGAAGGAGATCTGAACTGTTGTTAATTTCCTCAATGGCAAAAAGCATGGCTTGAGCAAACTGGAAGTCTCTGAAATTTAAACTTCAAGAAAAACATATGGAATCATTACCAACTTGATCTTTATTTCAACAACATGCAAGATAACTGAGTCACTTTTATACCAGCGAAGCACTGTAATTCACCTGGTGCACTGCAGTTGCCGAGGTTTTTGTTCATAGTTATCTTGACTATTCCTCCAGTTGCTGTGGAATGAGAAAATTCCTCCCAACATTATGGCTCCTTTCTTAATTAGCTGGGCGTCCTCGAGATCGCCTCTGTGCGTGCAGGCTTGCTCCTCGGCCAGAGAGAAAGACGACACCAACAACAAATAAAAAAGCTTCAGTTGCCGCTCCGGCCTCCTCCCTGCAGACATTGTGCTGAGTGAAAGAACCGCGTTTAAAAACCCGCACGAATATTTATACTTTATTTATTCACTTGAGATGTAATGAATAAACAATACCTACTGGGCGGGGTGAGGAAAAGGGAAGGCCCTAGTAAATATGACTAAAAGTACAGAATGGCTTTAATTTTCTGCAGGACAGAAGTTTTATTTGCAAACTTTATTTGGCACAATATTTACCTCAAACTTATGCAATTAAAAAAAAAAATTATGTTTATTTTTTTCAAAATCTGTGCAGTTTCTAATAGTTAGTAAAACGATTATTTCTGTTTGTTTGCCGTGGTTAAATCAATGGCGTTTGGACTGCTTGGAAGCAACGTTGAGAACTGTCACCACGTTGTGATGGTTTAGTAATCTGAGTATCTTTGAAAAAAAATCAAGCTCCTCCACCTCCTCTCTAAGATATTATTGCCATGTACAGAAATTCACTGTTCCTGGTCAGAAGCAATCAATCACAGTCAGGGGGAAGGTCTTAGTGCCGTCAATCAAGTCTGCTGCATCCAATGCTCAAGATGCAAATGGAAGAGAAAGAACGTACTGTTTGAGGAAAACTGTTTATCCACTGGTATTTATCATGGGTGGCCATGCTAACTAGCCTCTGCTGCGCTGCAGAAGCTGTAGCGTAGCAGAGAGCAGGGATGAGGGTGCGAGCAGCATGTACACATAGATGAAAAAACAGATAAATAATACAAACATTTACTTTACAGCTTTATTTATACAGGTTCTCCTATTGAGATTGAAGCATATGAAGTGAGACAGACACATTTTAAATCATAGAGTTATTTCAGGGCACCCTTCCCCATCATGTTCTTTTTTGTATTTTTTTCTGGTTTTATTAACATGACTGGAATAAAGATACAAAACAATAATCCAAAACTGGAGGCCAGGATAGCAAAGATTTCTACAGCGACACTGAACTTTCCAGGAGAGCTGATGTACGCTGGGATGAAAGTGATCCAGACTGCGCAGAATATCAAACAACCATGCACATACACATGGTTGTATGTGCATGGGAGAATTTGGAAAGATCAATTGAAAGATCCTATCATGTTTTTGGACTGTGGGAGGAAGCCGGAGAACCCGGAGAGAAACCACTCATGCACAGAGAGAACATGCAAACGCCATGCAGAAAGAAAGGCTGGGAATTGAACCCAGGACCTTCTTGCTACAAGGCAAAGTGCTACCAACTGCGCCACTGTGCAGCCTCACACTGGATACTTGAAATTAATAATTCTTAGAATAGATATCCTATTATTTTATTTTAACATTTTCAGTAAGCTACCAAAATCTAAAACAACACATTTAGAGCATACAAAAGTGGGGGGGAAAAATCTCTGGCAATAATTGTTGCCGTTAAGGCGTTATTCTCTCGAAACAAAGAGATTTGTTTCGAGAGAATAAATTTGCCAGTGAGCTCTATATATTTACATATGTCAAAGTTATAAAGCTGTAGGTATTATCTGTACTCTGTTCTTGGCAGAACAAAATTAACAACTTTAACTTGCCATTTAAGTCCTGCAATCAACATAGGATTTGTTTATCTTCTTTTGTCCATATCTTGATTCTTTGTGTCTATGAATGCATTTTTCACAAGTTACATTTTGGATATAACTTTCTGACTCTACCCACCATGTAGTTTATTATGATTATTATTATTGTTGTTTTTTCTTTGAGAAAAGAAATTACTTTTCTCAAACATCAATAAAAAGGGAAGGCATTCAATTTTATTAGGATTGTATTATTAACCATCACAACAATTGAAAAGATAAGCATTTCTGATGGGAATTACAATGTCAAATTTATTTCTATAGCACTTTAAAAATAGTTGTAAAACCTCACCAAAGTGCTGTACAAGAATAACAATAACACAGATTGATAAAAAGAGAGTATCAAAACACTACTTCAAATAAATGCCAAAGAATAAAAATGAGTTTTGAGAAGCGATTTAAATTGATCCAGGTTGTGGGCAGATCTAATCTGATCTAATCTGGAAAGGTAGATTGTTCCATAGAATAGGGGCAACAACAGAAAAGGCCTGATCTCCTTTCCTCTTTAATTGGAACGTTCAAATAACTTTAACATAATGGTAAAAACATGGATATTTACTTAAAAATGATGTTAACAGCCAGATAAATGTGACAATGCTACTGCTAACAGTAGTAGCAACAATAACAGTAAAATCTCTCAAGCAGTAGCTTGAGAGATTTTATAATCTCTCAAGCAAAACAAACAATGAAGCACTATAGGCACATTTATTTCTCTTGAACATTTCGTGTCACTTGTCTGCGATAGTACGCAACAAAGAGCCACATTTGAAGCATCTGTAAAAAGAAGAAAGTCACATAAAAAGTCTGGACAAGAGAAAATGGGAGCATGTCACAATGCATCAAAAGCACTCTGTTCAGTTTCTGTCCGACAAAATAGTTTCCCTTTTTGTGTGAGTGCATAAAGTGGCTGAGACAGCTTTGCATATTGATAGATAAACCATCTGTAGTAGGAGCACAAACCTAAAAAGGCTCTCACTTCTGAGGGGAAGTTTGGGGTGGGCCACTGCTTTTTGTGTAGATTATAGGTCTTTAAATGCAGTCACCACTAAAGACGCTCATGCTCATCCTGTGCCGCATTCTGATAACACACTGGATACGGTCAGAGGCTCTTCGGTTTTCAGCATTATGGACCTTTCATCAGGTTATTGGCAAGTGCAGCATGATGAACAAGATAAAATGAAAACAGCTTTCACCATGGGGAGAGCTCTGCACCAGTTTAATGTAATGCCAATGGGACTGGTAAATGCTCCATTTAGCTTCTGATGCAGTTGGTTTGACAAGGTCTGTCATTACCTTGATGATGTAATTGTGTACAGTGAAAACTTCTCTGCTCATGTGGAACACCTAAGAGAAGTCTTTGACTGCTTCAGAGCAGCCAATCTGAAACTGAAACCCTCCAAATGCCACTTTGCGCAAAAACAAGTGGTTTTTCTCAGACGTATCTGCTGGAGGGCTTAGGCCCGATTGCAAAAATGTTGAAAAAGTAAAGCAGTTTTGGTTGACATCCCCGCTTTGTCTAAGCATAAGTTGGTTCCTACATGGATTGGTCCTTTCAAAGTTTTAAAACGGCTGGATTTTGAGGCGGATATGCATGTTGACTATGAGGTGTTAGACCAACTTGACACCAGAGCTAAACCCAAAGTTGTTCACTACAACTGTCTCAAGCCATATAAGTCCCCTGTACCCAGGTCATCTGTGACAGATGCTCCACCATGTACGGGTATGTATTTTTTATTGGACCCGTACAGCACAAAATGACAACCATTTGTGTATAGAAAGCATCGGCAAGTGGATTCTCCTGTTGTTGGGCCAGAAGGGGCTCCCGGGTCAGGTGGAGTCATCCAGCTCTGGTAGGTGACAATGGCTTCCTCTACCTTCTGCCATTTGCTAAAATATCTATTAAGCTATAACTTCCTTTCAGACATGGCTGCTGCAGCTTGATGGAGAACCTACTGCTTTGTTTTTTATTTCCTGCTTTGTTTTTTTTTTTCAACTATTTGTTTGGTTTCTTGGTTTTGTGCTTTTTGTTTAAATTTGTTTGGAGGGGTGCTTAAGTGTGGGTACACAGGTAAGGTAAAGCTCCATGCCTGGTTCTAAGTCCTCCCATATTTCCCCATGTTAAACGCACCCATATTTCCAATATTAAATCCACCCAAAAGTCCCGATGCCATCTGGTGGCTGTCAATGGAACTTCTGCTAACCTGAGACACGAAGCAGCATTTAAGGTATTTTTGAGGTGAACTTTGCCCTGTTTGGGGGGCTGTGACGGGGTGACCGTGGGTGTTAAAAATCAGGAACCCTGCGAATAAGGGTCACGAGGGATGGCCCTTTCAGGAGGCCTCAGCCCCATGACCCTGTGACCTATGGTTAGCCCCCGAGGAGTTTTCAAAAATGGCCATTTTATGATCCCCATGACAAAATTTTGGAGGTCACCCTAATTAGGGTTCATGAAAATGGCTGTTTTCTTGTACAAAATCAGCCCATTTTATTTGCCATGTTTGAAGTAGGGATGCTTCTTTTGTTGTAAGGGGGAAGTAGTGTAAGAGTGAAAATTGGAGTTATGAAAATATGAAATGATTTATTTTGAAAGGCTCCCCAGATGGAGAGGAGAGCGAACATTCGGTGACAGCTGATTGAGTAGCGGAAAAGAAATAAAATTTTTGACACAGAAAGAGCTCATTTGTTTCTGTGGATGATTCTACAAAGGAGAATCACAGTAACTGGACACCCATGAGTCTTACAAGAGCAATTAAAAGAATAAGCATTTCTGATGGGAATTACATTCAAGTAACTTTAACATAATAGAAAATCATGGATGTTTTGAAATTAAAAATAAGTAAATGTTAACAGCCAGATAAATTAATAATAAAAAAAAACAAACAAAGCACTATAGGCACATTTATTTCTCTTGAACTTTTCCGAGGGTCCCTCCTTGACATTTTAACTAAACTATATGAATATAAAATGCTTGCATTATATTGGAAGACTTGCGATTACAAAATGTCTCGAATTGTCAAGATGGCTTTCAAGCCCCCTTCCCCATCATGTTCTTTTTCGTGTTTTTTTCCGGTTTTAGTAGCATTACATAACATTTAGGGATGAAGATACAAACCAGCAAACCAAAAGTAGAGGCTAAAATGGCAAAAATTTCCACCGCAACACTTAACTTCCCCGGCGAGCTGACATAAG
>CAEGAD010063187.1:0-22570 GCA_903067055.1 Poeciliopsis paucimaculata
GTCTTTCTACACGGAGTTTGCATGTTCTCCCTGTGCATGCGTGGGTTCTCTCTGGGTACTCCGGCTTCCTCCCACAGTCCAAAAACATGACTGCTAGGTTAACTGGTCTCTCTAAATTCTCCCTAGGTGTGTGTGTGTGCATGGTTGTTTGTCCTGTCTGTCTTTGTGTTGCCCTGCGACAGACTGGCGACCTGTCCAGGGTGACCCCGCCTCTCGCCTGGAAATAGACACCAGCAACTCATGACCCCACTAGAGACAAGAAAGAAAATGGATGGATGGATGTATAAATTCTGAAACCCTTATAAATGAAACCCTTATATTGTGATATGGTTTTCAGCGATATCGTCCAGCCCTATTTTATTATCTTATGTGACTTTGGTCAAAAAGTCACATAAGATATGTGACTTTTTGTGACATAAGATATGGGGCCCCATTGGGAACATGGGAGAATTTTATTCTTTTGCATTACCTCGTAAAGGTTTGCATCCCAGGCAAGACTTTTGTGGTACCACGCAATAAATTAGCAAATACATCTTGGCCTATTTTGTATACACTCTCACTGATAACAAATCTCAATTTAGAATTGCACATGACTTTAGTGAGACTTTGAAAAGTCTCTTTAAAAATGTGTTTTACAGTCTTAACTCTTGGGTCCAGAAAACTGGTTGAAAATCGATTTATGAACTGCGGTTTCATATTTGTTTGTGTAATATCTTTCGGTAGATACTGGACTGTAGATGAAAACGTCCCATTATTAACCATTCAGACAACTAACAAAAAAAAACAACAACAACAAAAAGACAACCAAAACTATCAAATGGCAAAATTAACCTGTGAAGACAACTCAAAAATAGTAGATTGGATATATATTTTTGTTTTATCTTTCTCTTTCATAATTGTGTCTTAAAGTAGGGATGGGAGTTAACCTGTTTTTCCTACTGCATTTTGCACATATATTTGTTATGTGTTTGTACCTAAAGAAAAGGATATAAACCTTCAGACAGTTCAGAAACAATATATACATTGAAAAACTTTATATTGTAGCAGAAAGACATTCAGCTTTTGAATCGCTGCATGAACTGACAAATACATAATTGCGAGGGAGTGCAAAAGTGAAACAAAAAAAAATCCCCTTATGTCTTCTAAGGGGCTCAGTAAAATGGACATTTTTAATAACATCAAAATGGATAATAAAAAAACAAAGTGCACAAACGTCAAAAATAAAAATCATCCTACCTGGTACCACACCATTGGTAGCAACAGCACTCATGGATATTGCCGTCAGCATCGTCTGTGGCAAAAGGAAGAGAAAACATTTCTAATCAAATTGTCAAGGTTAAAATTTTGTGTCTGGCATTCATTAGTTATTTTCAAGCTGCAAAAACCTTCTCCATGCTGTATTAACATAAAAATATAAACAAAGACCTTCATGGCTTCTATTCTTTTTGTTTCAGTGAATTTTACAGCTTATTCAAACAATGGAATTAATATGGCATTTAGTCTCATAAATGGTTCTCAGGCGCTTGCGCTACATTAGCCTGTTACCTAACAGAACATTCCGGATGACGGGAAGGTCAGGACAACAAGAGAGGGATGAAGTGAGACTGATGGGAAGACAAAAGGTGGGGAAAATACATCCAATTGAAATAAAAGAGAAAAGTGGATCATAAAGGAAAGGACAAAAAGAGGACAAAGAATAAGAAAGGAGGAGCAGAAACAAGGACACAACAAATATAAACCTCTTGTCATTTGCTGGATGTCCGGTTTAAAGTGACAGACACGTTGGACTAAAACCAATCAGCTCACAGTTTCCACTGAAATCCTAAGCAGATATCCAGCAGCTTTTATTTGAGCAGAGCAGCTGACAATCCAGCTCTAGAAAGCACATTTTCACTTCTAAAATCTCCTCAAACTCTTCGGTTGATTACTTTAAAACTCAGACAGACAGCTCTACTAAAAAAGCCATTGTTTACAAGACTAAAGTTTCTAACAATGTAATAAGTGCAAAATTGACTACATTTGTTTTTACAAGCTATGTTGAGAGGTTGAAAAAAGTAAACAAATATAATACGGATGAAAAAAAATTGCTTTTGTAATGAACTATGCGGATGGGATCTTTGGTGGGATATCATATCTAAAATGTTATTTGTTCTAACTTCCTGAAACAGGAGGAGATTTCAAAGTGTAACAAAAAAAAATAGTGGAGAAATTCTAAAACTGGAAAAGTCATGGAAATGATTTATTTTTGTCTGTTCATGTTGTTTTTCATTCCCTCCTGTTTTTATCTTATGTGGAGTATTTTGTGTTGTATAAAAAGTGCTTTTTAAAAAGAAAGACAAAGTAAACAAAAAGGGGGGGAAATTACTGTACAACTAAGGATGCATACCAGGTTTAGAGTATTAATGTTGAAGTTTTCTGTGATGACATGTCAAGTGCAGACCTGTATGTAATTGGTTCCCCTTATGGATTTCATTTTAAGATTTTGAAATTGATTTAAAAAAAATAAAAGATTCTAATATGGCTATCCCTTTACAAAACTTTTGAGTTCGATGAAGTCAAAGGAATAGAGTGCTTTAAATTTGAAGATAATAATTCTTAAATGGGAGAAGAATCAGACAAGATTAAAAATAAAAAATAAAAATAAAAAAACATTGTTGGAAGAGATATGAAGCCAAAATGCTGTTAAGTAATGTGAAAGAGCTTTCATTGTGTTTTCAGGAGATGCCCACAGCTGGGTTTAGCGATGGCTAGATTACACTGTTCTGCATGTCATGTCTGGAGGATGAGACCTATAAGAAGGCCGCTGATGCAGAGCCATTAGTGCAAAGTCACATCTGATCTAAGCAGTGAAACTGAACGTTAATCTGTTCGACTAAGCTCAGCTGGCTCTCTTACATAATGGCAGGGATGTAAGGTAGGGTTAACCCTGCTAACGCACTCTGGATGGGTTTTAATAAGGGAGTGGAGTTCCAGTCAGACTAGACCAGGAGCTATGACATCCAACTGAAATGTGCAGCATTAAGATGCTGGGCAATGAAATAAACTGAGTGTAATGGGAAACAACGTCAAAGTGTTTCCCATTACACTTTGACGTTGTGTAATGGGAAATGTGGTGCTATACAAATAAAATTTGATTGATTGATTGATTCAGTTGTGAATCAATCACAACTGAAGGGATAATGAACGGCTTCTTGATTAAGAATCATTTTCACTGGTGGTGTTGGAGATCCCAGAAGAGAATTTCATTATCAGCCCAAAAGTGTGTCACCGAGATTACAGTCATTGTTTCAGGTTTGTACTTTCCATGATTAATCTGGAATAATCCACAGTCTGCAGTGGGACAGCCAAATATAGGCATTGTGTGGGTGTCACTAGGTCTCTGACATTTTCCAGATGGACAGATTTAGACGTCAAGGTGGCAAAATCTACAAAGACATGGAGTGCATGTTGGAGAAACAGGAAGTCTCGCTCTTGTCTTACTGTTCTCAAGATGAGATCAGTAAGACAGAATGAAAAAGTCATTCATGGAATGACTTTTTCCATCACCACACTAAGGACTTTATTTGCAAATCCCTCATGAAAGGACAGATGATTTCCATGTCAAGAGTCAGGCCAGGCTCTTGTCAATCACAGTGATTAAATACTCACGCATGAGCAGCACAAGCCCACGATCGCCAGGGACTCCAAGATGCCGGCGGTGCCGACAATCCAGGTAAGGCGTAGAAACAGGATGACCCCCAGAATGTTCTGGAGGCAAGGGAGGTAGACACCCATGAAGGTTCCCATTTGAGGGCTCTGCAGAAGATAAGGGAGGGTTATACTTCTGATGATTACAGCCAACAGAAAACCCATAATTCAGTTTCTCTCTTACAATCAATGAAAAAGGACATGTGGTATTTCTGGCAGCGAGGGGAGCGCCAGCACATGACATGGCTGCCAAAGTCATCACTGAGGTGTCTCAAACTAGTACTCACATACGAGTACTTTGGTCAAATTAAGAGGAAAATTTGACCTTTGGCCTTAAAAGCAAAACAAAAGCAAAACAAAAACCCAACAGTGTTACTGATGACAGCGACCCGGCTGAAGGAAGCTGGATCAGAATATCAGAATACTGCAGCACTCATGATCACACATTTTTTCCACACAAGTACAAGTACTTGTGTGGAAAAAATATTCTAGCAAAAAGAAAAAGCACAAGTTTAACACTTTTTTATGAAAAATTGAAAAAATCTAAGTTTTGACATGTACTTAAGTACAAAAAGTAAAAAGTAATTTTCACCTTCAAGAATACAACATGACTTTGGATAAGTCAGAATTTATTAAGTTCTAGTCATACAAAATACATTGTTTATTTTGCTGACAACATAGACTGTGTTGGTAAAACAACAAAATGCTGATATGGTCTAACCAGGATAATTCAGATTGCAGAAAACACCGCGGATTCATCATTAATCGTTCTTTGAGCCAACAATAGGATTTTTAAAAAGAAGTCCACAGAGGAGGAATGGATTTCGCCTCTGAATGTGTTCATCTGTTGTTTGCGATGATACTCGGGTTAAAGTCTCCATCAATGTTGTTTTTCTCATGCTACAGTGTGTTCTTCTGCTTTGCTTTGGTTGCATCCAACTGAGCCGTGAATTATAGACACTGTAACACTTTCTGTGTGAGCAGTAGATTTTTTTCTGTCATTTTTTTTTTTATTATCATGGAAGAAACAAGACAAAATGTAAGAAATACAAAATGAAGATTTTTTTTTCTTCACATGTATGGACTAAAAGTAAAAAGTCCTCAAAAAGATAACTCTCAAGTAAAGGGTTAGGGTTAGTAATTTTCTACTTAAAATCTACTTAAGTACAATAATAAAGTACTTTTACTTTACAACTCTCTGGACTGTGGAAATTGAACTCAGGCAGATAGGATTAATGTGGCTCTACACAATTAATCCAGATTCTGGAATTAAATTTTCAAAGTCAATCCTTAGTTTCACTTTTACCACTAAACAGCAGTGTTTTACTTCATTAAGATACATCTGATACTGTGCATGGCTTTAAGAATGCAACATCTGTCGTTCATGGATACAGCTGTGTGTGGAGGCTCTTGAAGTTCTCTAGCTACCATCCACACCATGTGACTTCCCCTCTATTCTCTTGAAGGAGCTTTGCTTAAAAAAATCTCCAACTTATCCCTGTTGCTACACACTTTTTCCTTCCCATCAACTTGTCATAAATAAACCAGGATTCGGCAATCTGAAAAGCCACCATCTTTAAGAACAGCCTTTCGGGGCTCATCCTGCTGGTGGAGGACTGATCTCTCCTGAACAGATGTGAAGTCAGCAGCCTTCCCGTGACTGTAAAGGCCATATTATGTTCAGAACATTTAAAAAATAATTCTCTTTATAGTTTATGTTATGGGAAATTAATTTCAGCTTGTAATTATTAATATGCCAAAACCATCAAAAAATAAATCCTTGAAACTACAACGTTTTCATATTTCTTCACAATTAGATTAACAGATATGCAATTTTCATTTTAATTCTGTCTCCAACTGAAAGTGCATCAGTTGTAATTATATACTTAAGCTGACTGGTGTTTAACAGAACACCAGCCCTAAACGAATTTTTAATATTAAACTATAACCCAAACAAAAATTAGACTTACATGTAAGTGACAAGGGAACCATTAACATAGAACTCTTTAGCTTCCAGTCAGAAACAACAGCTCCAAAAAGCCCATATCCCTTCAATTCAGAAAGAGCAACAATCCTCACAAAAGACTGTGTTCTGCAACAACATGCAAAAAGAAAAACCCAAAACATAGCAGAATTTACCTCACATGAGTGGCGTTATGGTATGAGTCACTAGCTATTCCAGACGAAGAGGGGCGACTGAGGTATCTGCTTCATGAACTCATCTACTTCTTCCAATCATTTCAAGACTTTCTGGGAGCCAGTGGGAGGTGGCCAAGGCCGATTTCTATGCAGGAGACGTGATGGGGAAACTGACAAGGGACTGGGGCTGTGGTTAGAAAAGCATCCGTAAGCTTTGTGGCAAAACGGTCAAAGAGTTTTGATCCTAAAAAGTTCAGACGTAAAGAATGAACAATCCAAAAGGAAAAACCTGAAAAATGAACTATGGACAATGGTGAATAAATGCATAGAAGAGTGCTGCAGATGTTCATTTTTGTACTAAGTGATGTCCTGATAAAGCTTGACTCCACTAAATCAAAATAAATAAAAATCATCCATTTTTATCCATGTGATACCGTATTAATGAACTGAGAACGTCCAAAGACGGTTTAATGGAGGACAAGTTTAGAACCAGAGGAAGATGGGAGATTAAACAGCTCGGATTCATGGGTCAAAGACCCTGTTACGCAATGACTGTTCAGCAGATTTAAAAGAACAACTGTTAAAATGAAATTGTATGCAACCATGTTAACGAAAGCTCGAAGCACCTGTATGGACTGTGTCTGCTTTACCTTAATGGGTTTCTTCTTGGTACCCTCTTCATCAGCTTCCTCGTGCTCCTGAGCTCCTTGGGGGAGATTGGTGTAGTTTGCCAGTTTAGCAAGAAGGGATGACACCATGGGGTTCCTGTCCATCTCCTCCTGCAATGAGACAGTGTAAAATCACATATTACCTTTTCAACTCGCTCACTTCGAGAAGATGATACTATTTGAAAAACAAGAGTTGAGTTCAGTCCAAGTCTTTAACTTGTTCTGGATGCCTTTTTTGTACTTGCCTTTAAATATAGAGTAGCAATAATTTGAAAGAAAATGAAATCCTGCAGGAGGAGATAGAATATTACAATATTTGGTTTCCCTGTTTGTTCAAAGTGTCTTGAAATAGCACAGCTGGATCGGCTTCACAGAGGGTGGAGAAAACAGAGAGCACAGTGGTTCCTCCATGCAGTGACCACAGGGCAGCCAGGCTGCCACATGGCACTCAAACACACCTGGCAAAGCTTCAGCTCACACAACATTAAAAACAGACCAGCTCTATTGTGAAACTTTCTACACTGTTGAGCAAAGTATTGGTGTTTCAGATGAAATGCTTCATGGGTGAAAATGCATTCAGTTTTAGCAGCAATATAGGCTTCTTACATGGAGCTTTTTCAGGTTGAGGATTTAATAATCTGTCACAGTTTGGTGTTTACTAACACATAAGCTTTTCAATGAACCTTCCAACCAGTGACAGACTTCTAAACAAGTAATACTGATGAGAAATGATGTTAGAATTACCTCAAACAGTGCCATGTTGGTGCCATCATAATTGTTCTTGTCATTTTCAGTGTTGTTGATGAAGGGACTGTTTTCCTTTGGGACGCCATCACCTGGGGGAAGAAAACGGGGGGGAAGTTAACAACCAAAGCAGTCTTTCATAAATAACGTGGGTCATATCCAGGAAATGGTTCAGGTCAATCTGAAGAAGCAGACCGGGTCAAATATAGCTCTTCCATAAAGACTAACGGGTAAATGGACCAAAATGATACAGTGCTAGTAATATCGACCTCTTAACGTGTTTCACACACATTGAGGCTCAATCGCTCTCAAATTTATTGAATAACTACAACTACTACTATTACTAGCGAGAGTAAGAAACCATAACCATCGCCGAATACTTGACATCTCTTCTAAGAATACCTATGTCCATCAATTTTAATAGTTAAGACACTAAATGTCTTAATATCCATTAACATACTGTATAAACTGTCCCAGGACCACCACAGAAGATAATACCTACAATCTTCCATACCTGCGCTCTTGGGGGAACAGCCAAGAGGAAAGCGCAAAGGAAAATGAGTAGAGTTCCAGGATGGGATTGGCTGCTTTGAAAATGCCAGCCTATAGCATATCAAGCAGCATTGTACCTAGGTATTACAACTTTCCAGGTGCATAAAAAAATAAAAACAAAAAAATTCACATATTCTCAACAAAAAACTCCACAAACTCCATGAATACTGAACTGTCCATGGGTCCACTGTAGTTGTAGTAATAATAAAATGAATAGAAGTAATGATGATAATAATAACATTGATAATAATAATAATAACTAGAACATTTTAAAAAAAAATTTAATGGGGCCTGCCAAAGTGTGCGAGTCGGTTGGAACCCACGGTTCTGTTCCTAAAAACGAGCAACAATGCTAAATTAAGCTGCAATGTAGTCAACAGAATGTGGCGCATCAATTTTTGAAGGCCAACATAAACTCAATCCATTCAGTATTCAAATTTTAATAAGTGCCACAATGCAAATGTTAGCCTAGATCCTGTCAGTGTGGGGTGTCACTAGCATGTTGTCTTACTTTGACTTGCTCCATTCAGTATGCTAAAAATAGCTAATAAATAAAATTTTAAAAATGGCTAAAATGCTTATTTTATTTTAGAGAAAAGTCATTTTAAAAATTCCTTTTAAAATTGCTCAACACTCGACAACACAATATGTCACCAGAGGCAGATTTTGATATTGGCAACATGGAGAACCACCCAGGTTGGCATCTCCTCATGGGCGGCATACCAGTTAACCGCTTTCATTCTTGTTGATTAGGTAACAGAGAGCAAGCAGGAAGCAGCATGGCAAAGAGCGTAAGGGAAGAGTTCATTAAAAAAGGCAGGTTAAAAATCATCAATTATCTGACATGGTCGAACAGCGAGGAACTGGGCAGAGGGAATTCAGCAGTGTGATCACATCAGCCTGTCAGACCAAAAGAAACCAGAAATGAAAACCTTGTGAAAAGCACTGGAGGGGTTATTTTACCCCCACCAGGACAGGAGAGTAAAACAGTCAAACCATTAGCAGAAAAATGTAATCTGCAAAATATGTGGAGGAAATACAAGTAAATTTTTTACCACCTTAAAACGAAGCATGTGCTTAAATACTACCGGTTCCAGACACAACAATGGCAAGGAAAAGCAGGCATCCATTATATTAAAGTTGTCATGTTTCCATGTAGAGATATTTTTTTTAATTTATTTAACCTTGATTTAATTGTGTAGTCTCCATAGAGATTAAAAATCTAATTTTAAGAGAGATCTGGCAATGATAGGCAGCAGCATAAAACAAATCACAAACAATGCATACAAAAAAAGGAAGAAAATCGACTTATGCCCCACTCGAATACATCAAATTGCCTTTTAGTTTCACAAGAAGTAAAACAAATATGAAGCCATTGTCGCCACGCAACAAAGGTTATAATAAAATGCGCAGACATAAACTTCCAGAGAACAAACATTCAATGATTTACAATGTGTATATCATTGTAAATCATTGTTCCTCTTTGCTTCCTCTTTAAATGGAAGCAAAGAGGAACAATACATGGGTGAAGATGCAGACAAATGGCAGATACAAATAACTGTGCAATAAAAATAGAGAGAAAAAGGAATGAAAGACTCTTAAGTCAAGATTATTTGTTTAAAATCAAGCAAATGCGCATCAAACATGTTGATCAATGTTTCACTTATTACTAATCAAAGGCAACTCTAAGCAGGCGGGTTTTAAGTCTCGGTTTAAATCAACTCAGTGGTTCAGCTTTTTTTTTTGCAGTTTCCTGATTGTTTGTGGTGCATGGAAGCTGAATGCTGCTTCTCCATGTTTGGTTCTGGTTCTGGGTGCAGAACAGAACCAGAAGAAGAAGATCTGAGTGGTCTGGAAGGCTGATACAACAACAACACATCTTTAATGTATTTTGGTGCTAAGAGATGAAGTAGGAATAAACTCACAAGAGCAGGAATGGATCAACTTTACAGGGTTATCTACATTTCTCTAAAGAAAACAGAAACAATATGAAGGAAAATGTAGTTCATAGGGTAAGTAAATCCACTGTTAACTAAACCGTACATGGATGAAAATACTGTTTATATTTTGGCTGTAAAGAGTTATTTAATGGAGAAGTAGCAGTTTTATCCCACCACAATGACTGTGAGCCTTTGCTGATAAATTTTATGTGAATCATAACTATGCAGGAAAACAGCTGCACACATCAGCACTGATACACATCTTCCAGACTCGGAGCTAATAATAGCTCTAATAATAATAAGAGTAGAAACTGTTGTTATTACTGTTCTCTGTAATTTCTAGGCACAATATCAGATCACACAGACTGCAAGCTGTCCAGTGCAGAACTGAACTGCTAGCTTTACTGATACCTGAAAAAAGTGCCTAGAAAGAGTGTGGAGAAGGTATTCAACTCATTATGATCACAGTTCAAATGACATGCATTCCATATTTTTCTACATTGTGGTAAAGAAACTCCATCTAATTAGATTTTAAAAGCATGATGCCTGAAATGTTATAGCCTTTCACATGTCCAGCATTACTTTACAGCTCGAATACTGCACATTCATATTGACAATTACCATTTGATATATAATGCAGCTCAATTTTCACCCAGATTAGTTTTACTGACGAAAGCACCTTAGCTAGTAGAGTTCTTTATTGTTTCACTTTATCCGTTTTGTCTATCAAATGAAAGCCTTGGGATTATGGGAAATCCCTGACTTCAGGGAAGTAGGCACATGCGAGTTTAGCAGAACTCAATTTAAACACTTCATATGAAGGGAGAAAATAGCTTTTTTCCTGATCTAAATACATCTCTGCCACAGTTTGTGTGTTTTGGTTTGCTCATTTTGATCATCTAAGAGGCTTTGAGCTATACACAGTGGGAATTGTGTTGTTTATATGAAGGCAAATGCATCTTTATGTGTTCTGGATAAAAGAAAACCCCAGGAACCTTGGTTCAATCAAAACAGACTTATCCAGACAGCCAGGAATTATATAATACAGTCTGTGCATTAACAGGATTGCTATGCACATCACTGTGTTGATATTGGCAACTGTATTTTATGCAGCTAATTTTTCACTGTTGCATGAGCTAATAATTAAGTCTATTAAAAACTATTTCATGTGAAAATTGTTTTGTTTAGGATGACCTGACATGAGCTTTGGCTTTGAACTGAAAGGTAAACAACATCTTGGGAGGAAAAAAGAAAGAAAAAGAAGCCAGGTTATGTGTGAAGTAAAACTTTACTGAACTAAGCTGCAAAATGGTGCATGATATCTTAAATGTGATATTAACACTTGCGTAAAGTAATGTCAATAAAACGATTTTAATGCAAGTTCATTTAGGGTTAGTTAGCTCTGTTTTGAGACTGAAACATAAGTCAAGCTATAAAGTAAAGATTTTGCCAAAATTGTTGGAATATAGGTGTGAACATTAAAGTAATTAATGTGCTGAATATTTAATCAAAAATCTAAAATACAATAACGTTCCCCAGCTTTTTTTTACTATGCAGTGTGTCATAAATGAAGCCTAGGTGTAAATTCAAACAGCAAGACCGTCCTCAGCCTCACCTGCATCACCTTTGGGTCATGCCTATCATCACACAGCTGTTCCCTGATCTTTTTCCTGGAGGATCCCAGTCCTCCCACCTCTCATCCTGCACATAGAAGTGACCTGGGCACTCGGTTCCTTATTCCTCTTTAGCGCTCTTTAGATCCAAGGAAATTTCTCTTAGCTTCGGCCTTCACTGGTCGACATCTCCCAGCCTTGCACAGTCTGCCTTCATCCTGTGGCTAGAAGTCATTTTGTTCAATGGCTGGCCTTCATCTCCCAGCTTCTTCTCTCTTCCTTGCACTTGTTTTCCTGTTTGGCCCATATTCCTTCCCTCTCCTCAGCTGGCTGTCATCTCCCAGCTAGATTTTATCTCCCATCCTTTCTCCATCTCTTTCTCCACCTCTAGCATTCATCCTCCTGCATCTCTTTCCCTCATTCTTCACCTAATCCCCCTGTACTTTGGCCTCGGCCACAACAAACTCTTTTGGTGGGTAAGATGTATGTCAGCTTCAACTCAAGCAACTCGTTCGTGTGTATTGCAATTCACAGTGCTCATGTCTTCTGCTGGGGTCTGTCATGGAAAAAAATACTTTAACAAGAGTCTGGATGAGAAGAAATAAGAAATTTATTAAAACCTTGCAAGGTGAGGACAAAAGTACAGAGTCAAAGGAGTCTGTCGAGACTGTTCTAACTAACAGTGGATTTGGCTTCTTTTCTGGTCAGAGAAAAGACATGTGATTGGAATATAGGTGTGAACCAGGGATTGTTATGTACCAGGGAATCTGTGGAGCCCAACACAGATGGTCTTGCCATTTGTCTATTGTTAAGAAAAGGGGGCTGTTCTTTAATGCCACAAAGGGCAGATAAATTCTGGGTTGGGGAAGTAACACTTGATAGACCTCTCACATAGTGCAGAGGTCTATGTGAGAGGAGCTTAACAAATCTTATGACAAGACTATGCAGATAACCTAAAGCAGAAAAGGGACGAGGAGAGCATTGTAAATGTTTCCATTATATGTATGAGCGCCAAAACTAAATTAATTCATATTCAAAAAACTTATTTAATCACATCCTTTTCCATGAGTCTCTCCAGGTTGAAATATTTAAATCTTTCAACGGGAAAAACGGAGGGGAGAACATGCAAAGGGGAAATCTTACAATACAAAATAAGTCTATGAATAATTTTTTTTAAAAATTTTTAAAAGTTACAATAAATATAAAACTTATAAATACAGAAGGAGTTTATTTATTGCCATAATAAACTTTTAATCTGACACTCAATCGAAGACACAGGAGTACCAAATTGCAACTCTATGCAATTCAATTTGCCACTCAAACACTCCCATCATTGGGTGAAAGCTAGGGTACAGCCTGGACAGGGCAGCATAGACACACACAGGACAGACAACCATGTACACATGTCCAACATCCAACTGAAAACTTTGAACCGACTTGCAAACTTAGAGGCAATTTAAATAGAAAAGTTTGCTTATATCGTACTTAATATGTTTTGGGTCTGTGGGAGGGATAGTGCAGCAAATTTTGGCACATTTGCTGGAATTCTGCTACTAAGAAAAATAATAGTGATGTACCTCAGAAAAAGCAGCAGGAAAAAGGCTCTCCTGGAGTACATGCACCAACATAACTCATCTTTCTCTGAACATATCTGATTTAATACATTAATACAAGTAATTTAGAAACTACCGCATTTAGGTTTCATGTAAAAACTGTATTCCAGGTATTGAAGAAGATACTTTTTATTTCTCCCAATGGTTTTAATACCAATTTCATCATGTATCAGCGCAGCAGCCTCTGGTGAGCCCGGGTGCATTTCATGAGTAACTTTTACCACTTGATCCAGCTGTAGGGGGAATAAGAGGCTTGGAGAGCTTAGCTTGCTAGTAATCACTGACAATGTCATTACGCCCTTGCACTTTGCAGCCCTTCGACACAATCTGAACAGGACTGCAGACCATATTAAGTGAGGAGACAGTTTTCCAATAACTGTGGGTAAGAGAATGGATTTAAAGATGATTTCTACTGTACAGGAGGAATGCAGCTAACCTTTAGCCTGTTAGTCAGAGCTTAGCTCAGTTACATAGCTCTCAGCACAGGTAATCATTTCCTTTACTGACAGTGGCTAAATCTCCTCTGAGACAAGGCAGTGTGCTAAAACAGGCTCTGCTGTTTCCAAATCAGTACAGGTGATGCTTCTGTTTTCAAAACCTGCCAATATAGTGGTTACATCATCAGCAAGTGATCAGAGTGCTACGCCACATCATACGAAGGAGTACAAACATGTTTAGGATGCTCATGCTGTTTGAACAAAAATTTTTTTGGAGGCTGAATCTTTCTAAAAACTTCCCAGATTTCTGGTTTCTCAAACCTTTATGCAGTTAAGGTCAGAATGTCTTGTAGCATGAATGGCATCTGGAAGAAGTCAATCTAGAATTATACCTTTACTTTTCTACGATTCATCATCTGCATTCTGATGTCATCAATACCAAGAAGAAAAAAAAACAAAAAACTCCAGGACGCACAAAGCTGTGGTGCTATGCCCTTTTAAGCTAAAAACAATTTCAAGTGGTCCACGAGTCCCATCCATGTCAATAAATCCCACAGTGACCTTAAGTTGCACTTGCACATCAGTGTCCCACACAAGGCGAAAGTGCCAGCTGCCACTGTTGATGGCAAACGCTGCAATTAATGCGGCGACTGTTGCAGCAGATTATGTGCTTTTCCAAAAGGACATGTGAGACCAAAAGATAAGGACGCTAGCGTAAATGCAGCATGCCTGTTAGACGGTCTTCCACATGATCTGTAGTATTAAAAGTGGAAGTGTAAACATTGACTGATGTGTGTGCAGCAGCAAACGGTCCTGAGAGACTTGGTCTAGTTTTCTATACAGTAACAGCCATGATAAAATATTTGTCTATTAAACAGATGCTGTTCTTTGTCTGCATCATTCCTGCTGTCTGTGAGGTTTCATTCTGCCTCCTTCACATGGAGACTTTCTTGACTAACAGTAACTCTGTTTGTATTGTACCAAGTGTAATATTTGACTTTCAATAAATGCTGCGTATTAAGCCTGGAACATCGACATTTGAGAACTTACTAATAGCAAAACAGCTGATTTAGAGGGAATATGAGGACATGCTGCTGTTTAAGGTCACCTTCCCTGCTAATGTGCTCTCTTCTTTCACATCCAAACACACGCAAAGGTTAAAGTGAGAGATGGGCCAGACAAGAGAAAATATATATTTTCCCTTCATTTTCTCAGACTGATAATCATCAAACTCTACAAAAACCATTTAAACACAAAAACCAACAAGATGCACTTTTCTAGAATAAAAAAAAAATCTGGTGTCTGCTATTGAATAAATGCAGGTGGATTTAATGATGAGCTAAGAGAGGATGTGTGTGTGTCTGCATGCTCTACTTCTGCAGGTGTTGGGCAGATACTTCCTGTGCTCTAAAGCTCAACTCAAAATGTGCTTTTGGTCTAAAACGCCTGCACTGCATGAGCGGCAATGACTATGCAAAAAAAAACAGTGTTAAATTTAAATCTGGAGACATTTTAGTTCATAGAGTGATTAAATATTTGTTGTTAGTTTCATCAACTTTTAGTACTTTGAATATCTGAATGAAATATTTATGCAGTTGGCCAGTTTCTCTTGAAATTGCATAATTTAACTAACTGGAACATTTTCCCCGGGAGCAATAAAGTGTATATCTGATGATTGACAAAGACTGCAGCACAGTTAACTACATAACAGTGCTACAGTGTTTGACTAGAAGAATATTCAAATCCAACAGAAAACCAGAAATTTACAAGATTCTCAAATTTATGTATCAATGCAAGGGAAATATTTTATGGTTTTTACTGAGCTCACAATAGTGCATCGAACTGCATGTAAGTTGTAGGGAAAAAAATGGCAGTTTGAATTAATTTAATGAGGGAGAAGAAAATAAATAAAATTGTTCAAAATGGGAACTTTTGATCACCAATCAGAGCCGGTCAAAGATTGATTCTGTTGGTTGATCCTGTTCTTTGGTTGATTATTTGGTGCATCTCAATTACATATATATATATATATATATATATATATATATATATATATATGATATTCCAGAATTTACAATAACACTGTCGGACAGCATAAAGAATATTTAAAGCCATTCTTCTGCCAAAGTGGCAAGTGACTTCAATTTAGGAGACTGAACCCACTGCCTGATAATATTTACAGGATCTTGAGAAACAAATAACTACTGAAATGAATTCTATTTGACAGTATTTCATGTGTAGCTCTTTTGTAAAACAAGATTATTTTATTCTGACAGTTCCAATTAATTACAATCCATAAAAGATTTTAAAATGCCATCACAACAAAGTAAAGAAACTTTCCTCTTTAACTGCATCTTAAAGGTTACTCGTGACAAAAAGATGAGCTTTTCTCATTTGTTCCTTGCTTTGTCGTTTCCAAGAAGATGGTGTTGCTTTCAGACTTCATCAGCACTTAGCTTAGCAGCTAGTACAAATGTACCAGAGCAGGTATATTAGGGATGTGCTAATAGTTAGGCTCAGCCTTTCTCGTGGTAATAAATGACCACGCGCTCTATTTATAACCGCTAAGCCATAGACTGTGACAACGCAGTAAGCTGCCTAACACTGGCAACGTTAGATCCTAGTTTACTGTACCAAGAGCTGATGTAAAAGGTGAAGAACAGAGAATGTTTCTCTCCCAGCCAATTTTACTGTCACAACAAGTGATTAAATAAATAAACACATAAAAAATAGAAAAAGAACAAAGAAGAAGCAAAAATGCAAAAACTGATTTTGCCTAAAAAATGTAACTGGTTGTAAAGCTTGGCTAACAACTTTAAAGTGAATGACTGACTGTCGGGCCAGATGGAGGAACAGTCAGTCATTCACACATCGTAAATTAATGTCAAGTCCAAATAAACAACAACCCAACCATCTCATTCTTATCATTGTTCTTTTAAAAATAATTATAATTTCACCCGGGGTACTACAGTTCATTTTAAAGCTACTCTGTCTTTAGTGGAGGAACTTATGTCGAAGAGACTTATCAGACATGACAGCAGACTAGATACAGTTCAGGTAAATTACAGAAAGTTGGAAATTATTCTTGGACATTGATCCTATTTTTTGTTAAATTATCAAATTATTCTCAAAGTGAACAGAATGCATATATTCCTCTTTTTTAGAATTTATTAGCAAAAATATCAAGGTACGAGCAAAGGGCAACTCAAAGCCTACATGAAATGGGGAAAACGTACCTTTCCGACGAGAGCCGCCCCTGTGCTCCATTCTGAGGAGCCTGGCTAAAAAAGGGGGGTGGAGGGGAGAGGGTCCTAGCGGTGGTCCTTGGGGAACTCCAGTAACGGTGGTCCAAAGTATAAAGATACTTCTACTGACGTGCACAAGTCAGGAAAGCTGGCTGCACTGTGTGATAATATGAGGATAAGCTATTTCTGTGACAGTCTGTGTCCATGTTTGCGTGTGCGTGTGTGAGTGTGCATATAAAGTGGCTGTGACGACAAAGTCAGCGACATCAGCCATGCATCACAAAGCACCCTCACCCTCCCACCGACAGACCTGCAGGCACAGGCATGCGTGTGAGAACACACACAGTCCTTCTGATCACTGTCACAGCTGTGCGAGCGAGAGTTAACACACACCGAAAGGGAGGAGCAGAGAACGCAAAGGAAGCAGAAAACTGTAGTACAGACAGATAGACCTCCTAGATGTCACAGGGTGAAACTATTAGTTCATCAGTTCGTTGCAGGGGAAACAACCTATACAGCTTTATAGGTAACCAACAGTAAAATCAGCATTCATAAGATCCACAAGGTCATTCACTTGATTTACTTAATACTCGTTGAACTTGAAACATTTAATTTCTAACAGTATGCAGATCTGATATTACATTTCCTTATTGCAAAAACACCTCAGACAGCCACATAAACATAAAGGACAACAGCAGACAAAGCCTTGCCCCAGTCATTACCTCGGTCAATCTAGCACCCACTGTTGTTCTTTTTAGTTGCCATTTAATCTGTTTGGCAGAGAGCAGGTGAAGTGGGCACTAATCACTTAACCAGATTAGGCTTATCCTGAACTTTTTATAAAACAAGAGGCAATGTCGAAGCCTGAGGAGATATGGCGTTAAAGCCAGCACAGTCTGGAACTTCACTTCCTCTTCCTGTCTTCTGGGCACATGCCCATCATAAGAATGCCCTTTGCCAGTGTGAGATGGGCTGGTGACCAAGGAGACGAACGTCGACTCATCGCCCTGAGTCATCTACACAGTCTAGGTAGATACTAACAAATGACATCTCTGAGAATATCAGTTCAATATACCAGCAACAGCTTTGCCAGGCTTCATCAGTCCATGTGACCAAAGTGAACATCTGTTGTCACCATCATTAGACTGACAGATGTGTCGAAGCACAGCTTAAAGCAGAGCTAACAAATCAACAGGAAGGCGGATTTAGTAACGCCAAGCTTCACTAAAGATCATCCAAATCTAAATTAAAATTCAAAATCAGTTTTACCATAAACTATCAGAAAAAGGGTTTTCTCAGTTATTTATAAAATGTATTTAAAATATTTTTTTTACCACGCTTCACTTTGCAACTCAATTCTTATTCTAATACATTCAATAATCTGTTGAGTTTGAAATCTTAATGAGTAACAAATGGGTGGATTAAGGGTGTTTATAGAGTTTATTCAAATGTAGAATGTAAATGAAAGCAAATTAAACAGTAGAGTAAAACCTATAATTAAAAATTGGTCACTTCATGTTTAAATTTCAGATGTTTGAAGAGATTGGTAGTGCTGCCCAGAGAAGAGACAGGAGAATGGATTTATCCCAGTAGGTGACTCCCACAATACAAGCCCTCTCTGCATGATACGATGACCGGGTTGATAATAAGACAAAGAAGCCTTCAAACTGCTTCGCCATGGAGAGACCAAGAGCAACCTGTGCATAAGCAACACTTTGGGTGTTATTGTCTCTCATTACTCCCAGATGGGACCGTATCGTTGCAGAGAAACAAGCTCAGAGCTCCTATATCGTTATCCTGTGTTAAAATTTTCTTGAGAGTAAAATGTTCATTTTTGTGGCGCATCTGTATCTTATTTTGAAGGGATATGTAAACTTTACCATAGCGACCAGAGTCAGAGAGCGAGATGAGATGAGTAGCTTGTAAGTTTTAGGTCTGGTTCACACGGCACTATTTAAGGATCGTCGGCCGATTTTCCAAACCTGTGACCACAGACGACAAGAGCCGATAAAAGTACAACAGGGTGGATCGGTTCGTGTGTCCAGCTACCCGGCAGGAGCAACATACCACACACGAACCGTTCCACTCACGAACATCCCAATTCTGGAAGAAAATCCAGTAAAACCCCCAACATGGCATACGTGAATTTAGAGTAATCAACCACGGATGACGATGTAGAAGCTAAAGGTAATTTGTGGACTCATTTTAAATGATAAAAGACATTACAAAAAGAAAAGGTGTTTGATAAAAGACGGCAGGAGCAGCTGCTCTATTTGCTGCACTATGATTTGGAGGTGAGTTATGTTTTTTCGTAGTTAACATTTTTAACAGAATAAACATAACCACACATAATAAACATATGGAATGACCTTTACATATAGTAATAAACATATTTCCACGTATTACCTCCGATGTCCACCGGACTCTCAGTTGCGCCATGTCAAATGTTTGGGATTCCCTCCATTCTTACGTCACTGCACTTTCTGATTGGCTACCTGTCACATTAAACAGGCTATAATTGCCTAGTCTTGACCGGTTCATGGTAATAAAAAGGTTGGGAACCACTGCCTTAGAGTTCTGGTTTATTCATGTCGGGAATAAAATTGGTTGTATACCGCTGGATGTTTTGCACCTATTAGGCATCAAGTTTATTTAAACTTGTGAAGTGTACATTTCCCAGTAAGCAACACAGACCTTAGGCAAGATGAAAAGAGAAGCAAGAAGACTTACAGCACCTTCTACTGGTAACAAGCAAACAATTCATTTTGTAAATTTAGCTCTCCACATAAAAAAATTTAAATTAGACTATATTGTTTACAGTCGGTGGAAATAATTACACTCTTTCTTTACCATCATTAGCATCTGAAATATGTCAAGGAGAAAAAAAATCTAATTTTCCTAAATTAACTCTGCTTAACTGACTCCACAACATAGGTTTATAATGTCTTTCTTTTAAATGCTTCTTTAAAGAGGAGCTATGTGGGTTTTAAGATGCACTCCTTAAAGTGAGATGAAGTATAGAAAAAAAGAAAAACAATGAAGGAACAAGAGGAGTCAGGTCAGTCAAGGCTGGTGAGATCAATGTTACTTAGTGCCTCTTACATCTGAATCCTGGCTGCCATCTGTAAACATCAACCATGGGATGATTACCAGGAAGTAAAAAGAGCTTTAAGAGTCAATGCCTCTACCATTAAGGAAGTAGAGTTCAGAGAGCCTTTAATAATACCTAACAAACATGATCAATGAGATTCTGAGCATATAATCTCCCATCTATAACAGGAAATATATAATTAATACATTTATTACATTTAAATGTTTTAAATGTTATATTTCTTTTTTTGCACAAATAAGAAAAATGTTTTGATTAGGGCTGTTGTAAATTATTTTTGTTGCAGTTATTCTGACGATTAATCAAGTATTCAAACAAAAAAGCTTAATGAAAATGGCATATTGGTAAATATGGTATTTACCAATATGCCATAGACATGTCATGTCTATGCACCTCTGACATTTACTTTTCTGTACTTTAGAAAATTAACCTGTAACAAAAACAGCTAATTTTTATGTCAAGCTGGATACAAATTACACAAAAATCTGAAATTATATTTAATTTAATAATGACCAATCAAGTTCATTTGTTAAATCACATTTCAGCAACAAGGTGGTTCAAAGTGCTTTACGTCATAAAGCAACAGGCTGGTAAAGACACTCCACTATTTAGTTTCTGTATTCATCCTCAGTGAATTTAATAGATGAACTCACTTTGACACCAGGCTTTTGTGTCCATGGCCACACCAGCAGACATACAGAAACAAGCACTCTCCC
Organism: Poeciliopsis paucimaculata; assembly: GCA_903067055.1. Classification (NCBI taxonomy): domain Eukaryota; kingdom Metazoa; phylum Chordata; class Actinopteri; order Cyprinodontiformes; family Poeciliidae; genus Poeciliopsis; species Poeciliopsis paucimaculata. Next base: position 20,464 of record CAEGAD010063187.1, read on the forward strand.
AAAGGCAGAGAGAAAATGCACCACTTAGCCTTCCAGACGGAGAACTCACACTGTCAACATCGACTCTATAGCACCCATAGCAACACTTTGTAACTATCAGGAACAGTGAGGTCACTCTCTCTCTGCTTTTCTATACAAACTCACTCATAAGCAGACATGACATTGGATCATTTTGACAGAAAGCACCATCTACAGGATGCTCCACCTATCTAAAAGTCAACAAGTAATATACTCACATTCTGTCATGTAACTCAACTTCTTCCCAAGCGTTCAAACCAAAACAGCAAATGAAACACAGACATATGAGAACAAGAACGAATCATGTGACTTCACACGATCAACCAAACTTCCTTAAAATGTAGTTACCTCCTTAACAAGTCAAACAATGGCTGCTCTTTGATCATATGCAAATACTGGAAGTAATACACCACTCCACCCTCCAGCAGATGGTGTGACGACAAGACTTTGAAACAAAACTGCAGACAGGCATCCAGACTGGTCCTCAACTGCTTTCGACAATGAGTTGCAGCTGTTGCTGGTATGTTAAAAACAATTATTTCATCGAGATTCACATGAGCACTTTACCTAAGCCTTTTTCAGAACTTCTAAGCACACACATTAGGATGCAACCACTGTTGGAAGATATGATAACCGTTTGGGACCAGATGGTGTCCTGCTCTGCCAACATCTGGTTTATGGATTAGGACAAAAGATATTAAAAGCAAGTGGGTGGATTTGGGGAAAATTAAGTCTGCCGGACTGACCAGTCACATTCTGAGCACTTAAAAAGCAGTCAACCATTTCTTGCACAAGCATTCAGTATTTACGGTTCAACTTGTTTAATTAAATGACTCCAACAAGCCAAAGTTATGAAAAACACATTCATCCATGGCAGAGAAATTGAAGGATCACATTTTATGTTTCTCAAGCTAAGAGAAAAGAAATTTCTTGTTACACAAATCCAGTTTTCAATCTCTGCTTTTGGAGAATGCAGCTGAGATTACAGAATTAAAGCAGCTAAGCTAGCAACTCACAGCTTTCACCAGGGCAAACTCTAAAACCTGTAAGGAAAAATCCCTAAAGAGCAGAGCAACGCTGTACAGTAGGGGTCAAGATTTAGCACATAATTTACTATCAAGAAAAATTGACCACAATAAATTTCATTTAATGACATTTTAATACTCCAAAGAGTATCGTTGACATCAGGGATGCACCGATAAATCGGCCCAGATTTCCTTAATTTTGGAAGATCGGCAGTCAGCTGAGATCAGTTTACATGTGAAACTGATCTCATTTACCCAAGCAAAGGAGATAGTTAAGATCTACACGTTATCAGACCTTATCTCATGACAAACCTGCTCGCAACAATTGTTACCACACTATAGCGTCTTACTCACTATATTCAGTGACTTTTCAGACAAAGAAATCTGTAGAAGCCAAAACTGGAATTGGGAGGTCAGGCTTTCTAAACATTAATGATTGATAAGAAAACTGCAATCAGTACACCCCTAGTCATGTTTACTATTTTCGCCACTGCTTGTTACATTTGAGCATCAATAAAGTAATAAATTTAAGAACATGATTAATGGAGTTACTGCGTGCAGTTTGAAGATAAGTGTCCCTCTTTAAGTCACTGCTGTCTTCAAGGAGCCCATTTCAAAACATATTTTCTAAGAGCAGTATTTGCATCAATGTGTAATCATAGCAATACAGTTGCCTAAAAAAACACTAAAAAGAGGTTGTAAATATTAATAATTTTTATTGTAAGAAATACTACAAAATACTGTGATGAAATTTTAAGCCTATGCACCATCCTCAGTATGTCATAAAGCATCAGATTTTACTGATCTGTATTGTTTCACAGAGCATATGGACAGCGAAAGATTATTGGAAAGGAGGATTAAAAACAACTTTCTCATATTGACAGTTGATTTTTCTACAAATGTCGATGCAAAACTATGCTATCAAAATAAAATGCTGTAAGGCTTCTTTATATAACCAAAGGAAAGTTTGCTTTTTTAAGATCCTAATTCAATCTGGAGAGACTCAGACGGAGAAAAGGGAAACCATTAGAAGAGTTTATTGGCATAAACTCTTTGGCGCTCGG